>CAUYON010159500.1:0-33500 GCA_963573935.1 Arctocebus calabarensis | reverse complement strand
CAATGTGAGGACACATAGGACCTGACATCAATGAGAAACAGGCTTTCACTGGACAAGAAAACCTCTGGCACCTGGGATTGTTCAACTTCCAGAACTGTGAGCAATGAACGTCTGCTGATTATAAATGACCCAGTATGACATTTTTTGTTTTAACAGACTGAAGGGTCAAGGGCAGCAATTGATACCAAGAAGTGGGTATTACTGTAACAAAACCTTAAATATGTGGAAGTGGTTTTGTAATTGGGTGACGGCTAGAGACTAAAAGAGTTTAGAATTGTGTTGTCACCAATAGACAATAAAGGGTGGTTCCAGTGAGAGCTGAGAAGAAGAGGAGACCATTTGAGACAGCTTCAGTCTTCCTTGACATTATTCTGGTGGACTTTACACACGTGTTAGTAGGAATGTGTGTAGGAAAGGCCATTGTGGTAAGCTGTCAGACCCAAATATGGGACATGTAATTAGAAACTGGAGGAAAGTTGATGGTTGGTAAACAGTGGCAAAAAGTAGTTGGCATTCTTGGTTTTTGTTTTAGTGCTTTGTGGAAAGGAGAGCTTCTGAGTGATGAAGTAGGATATTTGGGAGAAGGATTTTCTGTGAAAGCTCCTCATGGTGTGGAATGACTTCTGTTGATTGCTTATGGGAAAATACAAGAAGAGAGAATGAGCTAAACACAGAGTTCACAGTCAAAGTGAATGAAGAGCTACATGTGGACAATTCTCAGTCTTGTTTCTTTGTAAAGAATGAAGGAAACATGCTCAGGAGAGAACAGCAGGAGTGTGGCCAAGTGATTGTTTGGTAAGGAGATTAGCATGGAAAGAAGGAAGCCAGATGCTCTTCAACAAGGCAAAGGAAGATGATCTGGAAGGCCCCCTAGAAATCCTTAGGGGTCCCCTGCCCATGACTCGCCCAGAATGCCAGGGCCTTGCTGAGCATCTGATTTCAAGACTCTGCAACTTGCATTCTGGGGCAGAGCTGTTCCTTGACCACACCAGTTGTGGCTCAAGGAAGCCCAAGGTCTAGGTCAGGCTGTCCCTATGGAAGCAATGAACCGTGGTGAAATACATATAGTGCTGTCTCCCAGAGATACACAGAGTACACAAGCTGTGAGGACATGGCTACCTCCACTGACATTTTAAATGATGTACAGAAACCCTTGCAGCCCAGGCACACAAGTGCCACGTGGCAAAGTGATGGAAGAGAGCCTCTGACATTGTGCACTGGAGCTGTGTTAGCAGGGCTGCCCCTGAGACAACAGACCTGGAGTGGCACCCACATTTTGCTCCCGCATTAAGGGCCATAGGCATAAGTTGTGGGGTGGGCAGCACCCAGCAAAGCTATGGCCAGAGTGCCACTCAGAACAGTCTCCACACCAAACCCAGTGTTCTGGAAGGTGAGAAATCAAGTCATAGAAGCATATTTGGGAACAGAACTGAGGAATTCATCTTGTGCCATTGGGTTTTGGATTTGCTTTGAACCTATTCCCCTTTCTCTTTCCTACTCCTCCCTTTCAGAATAGAATGTCAGTGTTGTGCCTTCCCCACCATTGTGTATTGGACGCCTGTAACTGGCTGGTTTAATTCCACAGGCTCACAGCTCAAGTGGGGTGTGCCTCAGAATGAACTAAACATATGCATCTCTCCGCATCTGATGAGATGAGACTCTGGACTTTAGACTGTTGAGGTCTTACTGGCATGGGTAAGAATTAGGAGACTAGTGGCATGGAATGAATTCATTTATTTATTTGTATTTTTGTAAATGTATTTTGTGTTTACTTTTTTTTTTAATCAGTTCAAGTTCATTGAGGTTGCAAACAATTAGGTTATAATGTTTGCATTTCTCAGGTAATGTTCCCGTTACACTTGTGTCCCGCTCTCAAGAGGTGTGCAATGGACTGCAACTCACCGTGACTCTCCGTAGTCCTCTCTGCCTTCTTCCTTATTCCCCTGTCTCCTCCTTGGATTGATTTCAGTATTTCTCTTCTGTGTGTATGTATTAGATCTTCTACTGGCTTCATATTAGAAGTGAGTACATTGGTGTTCTAGGCTTGATAGATCCAACTTGTACTTGCATTATGGTCCATAGGTGTGGTCATCCTATTAACCCTCCCTCTATCGCCCCACTCCCCTCCCTTCCCACCTCCTTCCCCTTCTCTCCTTTAGCCCAGGCTATATTTGTGATTCATTTTTCATATGTAAGTGTGAGTGATTATGAATTGTAATTGGGTAAAAGAGGTGAAAGCTATGTTGATTATTAGCATGTAAGGACTCAAATTTGTACAAATAATCAACACATCAAAATCCACAAAGATGTAAGTGTATGTATGACCTATGTACAAATGCCTTAATTTAAAAAAAACAGAAGTGAGTACACTGGATTCTTGCTTGGCCATTCTTGTGATACTTTACTAAGAGTGTGCTCCAACTCTATCCAGTTTGTGATGAATTTTTTTGCATATGATAAGGACATGAATTTGGGGGTCTGAGGAAGAATGTAATTATCTATATGTTTTGTTTCCCCAGAATGTATGTGTCAGAACTTAGCTCCCAGTATGTTAGAGTGGCGATGTGTGACCTTTGGGAGGCATATAGGGCATGAGGACTCCAGTCTCATGACTGGGATTAGTGCGCTCTCCAAGGAGGCTCGAGAGAGCTTGCTGGAACTTCTGCTACATGAGGACACACAGAGGGCACCATATGTGAGGAACAGACCCTGTAGACTCTGAAGCTGCCCTTGCCATGGTCTTGGACTTCCCAGTCACTGAAAGTGTGAGCAACAAATTTCTGTCTTTCTCAATTACCTAGTGTAGGATAATTTGTTATTTCAGTCTTAACAGACTGAGAGAGCACCGTCATCTTACTGATGAGGTAACTGAGACACAGAACACGCCTGAAGGATAAACAAGTGGTAGGAAGCAGAGCTGTGACATCAGTCCAAGCAGCCTACCTCAAACCCATATAACTCACCACTCTCTGTAATTCATGGTGGACAGGAGATCATAGATTATTTTTTTCACAACGGGCCATGGGCAGGAAATGTAGTATGGATAGTTCCAGAGTGACCTGTGAACATAGATTGTGAGACATAGGTGACTTGACACATAGACATGATGTGGGCAGTGGCCAGGCATTAGGAGGGTCCAGTTACATTTCCAGCTGCAGAGTGTACTGAGAGGAAAAGCCTCAGGAATGGGTATGGTATAAGTATGAGTTGGCAATTCCTGGGTGTGGGATTCCCACCAACAGCCTCGTTCTTCTTTCACTTCTCACCCCATGCTGCTTAAGTTCCCAGATCCATCCATTTACTGAAGCTGGATGAAGCGTGGAACGATGCCCTGGCTCCTCTGCATCTTTGTCAGTGTGTTGTCCCCAAACCCCACATCAGAAAAACCTCACTTGCAACCATTTTCTGAGCATGTAAAGGAGCAGCCAATTTCTTTGGAGTCTTAGTGACCCATCAGGACAATAGCTGTGTCTTTTTAGAAAATTGACATATAACACTTGTATGTATTTCTGAGGTGAAATGTGATGTTTTGATATATGTACACATTGTGGAAGGATTAGTTCAAGCTAATTAACATATCTTGTACCTCACATATTTATCTTTTGTTCAGTAGATCTCCTAACATCCTGACTTCATCATTGCAATTTTGTACACCATAAAGAACATCTCTTCCTTCGTCCTCCTCCAGTGTCTAGTGAGTACCAAAGTAGGGTTTAGGAAGCTGAGGCACAAGAGTCAGAGGGCTGGATTATTGCTCCCACATACCTGGCACTTCACAACAATACAGCTGCTTTTGCCTAGTCTCTTAGCTTCTTAAATCCTACTTTGTAAGTAAGTGTAACCATTTTGAATATGCTGTGTTCTTCAGAATTGTACTGGAGGACTAAGAGTCCATCTTCCCCAGCTAGTGGTAGCTGTGAGATTCCAGGCTGGGTAGGGCAATATGATGAAATGTTCCATGTTTATACAGGGCCACTTCTCCTTCCCCCTCAAAATAATTGTTTACATAGATGGATTGGTTTTAGCATTAGATTGCCATTCTTAGGGGCGACACCCATGGTGCAAAGCAAAGAACAACTGCCTTCTAAGGAGGGAAGGATGAGTAGTCAAGCATGGAAGGCTTCCTGGAGGACCTTGGCAATTGAGTTGGGCCTGGTCAGACTGGATGAGCAAGATTTCCAAAATCAGAAATGACAGGAAACAGGGGTATAGTATGCGCAAAGGCTTGAGGAATACATCTATGCATCCAGGGATGGGCACAGTTATCTGAGGCAGGAGTTATTTATGACAATTTATGTAAGGGCGGAGCTCCCACTTGTAAACCTGCTTTGGTAGGACTCGTTACATGTCAATCATTTCAGAGCATCTTATGCCATGCTTTGTGGGTGTTGCCTCACAATAGATGCCAGGGAAACCTTTCCACGTGACCAGGTGGCCAGTTAAAATCTGGACTGTTTAGTGCTGCTTCCGTGGGCAGTTTCCCTGGGCAATATGGGAATATGGCACCTCCCCCCTTCTGCACCCCAAAACTGCAAGTTTACATGGTTTTATTTCTTGATTCATGGTTTATGTTCTGATTTGGATAGAGTATGGTATGGTAAGAATATGGTGCATTGTGACATCTTGAACCGCTATTTCGGATGGGCTAATGGATCAGTGATGACAGGAAAGCTACCTAGTCATGCCCAGCCCAGTATCGTGGTTGATTGAACAACATGAAGTGTCTTACAGTTGAGTTCATGGGTATGTTGATCTTGGACCCCCCACCTCTAACGTTTCCTGGTGCATTGAATGGAAAATTGAGGACATGGCTCATGTGATCGGTGAGCTGGTGAGGGTCCAGCCCTTCACAGTGACAGTTGACCCCATGGGACCTGATTTTGCCTCTATTTTTTCTGTCACTTATAGACATTGTCACCAATTAATTGTTTAATCTTTCTGCTTCTCCCTTTTTGTCCAGTTTGCTTTTATATCTCTGTTCCTTTAGAGAGATAAAGGAGGACAGTCACTTCCTGACAGATCCATTGGGAGGATATGACACCCCAGCAGTCAGCTGTGTTTTAAGGTAGTTTTATGTTTTTAACTTATGTTTATTATAATTTCATTAGTTAATGCTAAGAATCAATCTCCCTCATATGTCGACTTCAGGAGAAAAAACAAAATGAGATGATTTGTACATGAAGTAAGGCTGTCGCCTTGGTAATGGACTGACTCCAAGGAATCACCTTGTCTCTCACCTCCGTTTTGTGCTTTTCTAAAATGTAATGTAGATGTAATCTCATGGTGTTCAGCTAAAGTGCATGGTGGTGATTAGGCTTTCAGGAGATGGAAAATAGCAAGAGCTTATACCTTTGACCCTGAGGGGTATGAAGTCCCCTGGATAGTATTGCTTACTTTTCTGACCAGTACAATGGGTTGGGTTTAATTATGAATTTACAATATTTTGAGTGTGTTTAGTTTTTATTTGGCATTGTAAATATAGTTTTGAAATCAAGGTGTTTTCAGTGTGCCTATTTTGAAGCGAATGGTCTGGCTGAACATTTGCCATGGGTGGCTGCTGTTCAGCCGCTCTTTTGTTCAGCCAAGATAGACTCCAGATGGAGCATTTAATTTGACATGTTCATCCTGGTTGCATTCAGTGAAGTTTTGGTCCTGGGGCTCCTCATCAGGACCTTCCAAAGGTTTTGTTTTCAGATAGAGGAAATTAATGTCCGATTGAGTGCCTTTTGTTTTCTATCATAACTTCTTCTTTGACAAAACGAAAAACATTCAAGTGTTAACCTGGCTCCATAAATGTACTTTATTCTTTTACTTTTTTTGTATTCTCTGTGAGTAGATTCATAAATGATCTTTAAAGCAAACATTTTGGGAAAGGATGATTGATCCCTCCAGAACTTACTCAGTGGCCTGTTTTCCTGATATTTTCCGCCCGTGAATACTCACTGTCCTTGGCCCTCCTTGGTTGCCCTTACACAGGGAGGGGTTTTACTTTACAGCAGAATTAAGTGTTTGGTGCTATTGGGTTCAGTTTCATGTATTCCTGGCCCTTTTCATCAGTTTGAGTAAAAGCATTTTTTGTAATTTTCAACGTACACATACGATATATCATGTTTTCCTTGGCTTTGCATCTCCTGCTTTATGGCAGTTCTGATCTCTAGTTCTTGGAAGCCTGAACTCTCACTTTATTTTACCATCAAATTATTTTTCTGTCACTGTATTGGTGGAGGTTTTTGTTTTCTTCTATGTCATTTCCTAGATGTACCCCACTGAAAACAGTCTGTTGGCATTTTCATTGTAAAACCACAGGAATGTACTGACCCAGTGCTTATTTTCTGGCAGTGAATGCCTAGAAGTACTGGTCACCTGTCACCCTGCACATTGCTTGGCATTTCATTTTCCAAAAGAACTGCCTGCTCAATGTCATGATATTCAGTCCACTCCTGTCTCCAGTGAGTTGCATACATTTGGTTTGAAAATTGTGGGAAATTTGTGATTTATAAATATATAAATTTCATGGTGAAATTGAATGCTTTCACTTATCTGGGAGTGAATGACATTTGCAGGTCGTGTGGCCACATTTTATCTTTAAAGCACAATTGTGTATTTAGTATGCTATTTTCCTTTCAATGTAGGGTTTCTTACCCTTTGTACATGTTCTTCCATGAGAAAAAAATCACTTCAAATTCTCTGTGCACGCTAGTGAAGAGAGTTGTGGTAATGGCAGAGTCTGGGCAGGGCAAAACTTATCTGAAACAGGCTACTCCTATTGACCTGCTCCAAGATGACCTATGGGTCCCTGTGAAATGGGCAGTGGGCCCTCTGTACAGGACTGCCATCTGGTCTTGTGGTACCATTCATACCTTCTCTGTTTCACACTGTCTTTCACTCATTTGGCCTTCCTGGCACGGGCTGCATATTTGTGTGCTCAGTGAGACCTGTGTCCCAGCCACCTACCTTTTCATGTGTGTTCCCCCATTAGTGCTAAGTTGTCACCACTTTTCCTTGCAGATACGTACAGTCACCATCTCCTCCAGGACCTGTGGTGAGAAAGTCCAGCATGTGAACCTGTAATGTGACTGGTGTGAAACTAGAGCTAACTGTCCAGAGTGGCAAGTCAGGTAAGACCAACCTTGTCCTATGTGAGGTGACAGGTTGTGGGCAGAGGGCAGCACCCATCTCCTGTCAGCTGTACGATCATTTAAGAAGGTGTGGAAACCTCTTTCCAGTCTCTAAGCTGGGAACTACCAAGAATGTTAAGTTGTGTCCATGGCCACTGCTAATTGACTTAGTGATACAGGCTCTGCTAGTGACTGAAATCTTTCCCAGGCACCGGTAGTGTTCCTCTGTTCACTGGGGATGCCCAGTGTCAGACAAATTGAATGTATTTGAATGTTACCATTTTCAAAAACCCTGATTTTCCCATTACACCTTCAAGATTTTGATCTTTTACCCTAAATGGAAACTTTTACAGTAACAAGCCACATCAGGAAGAACAGGAATGTATGGGCAAAAATCAACTCCAGGAATGTGGGGATTCGGGGAAGCTGCTCAGAGGCCTTTTCGCTTGTGATGCAAGAACACTGGTTGGAAGGTGATGTACACACAGCCATGTGTATCTATCACAAGGAACAATGTGTCACCCGCAAACAAAGTGGATGGTGGACCCTGGTAGTCTGCTAGTTTGCCTCCACCATGGAAAGGAGGGATTTATTTACTCAGAGCCTTGGAGACAGAGAATGACAATGCAGTTAATGCAGAAGTCAGTGCTTTATTTAAATCTTCACCCTTCCATGCAATGTTGGCCTGATCTTTTCTTTGCAGATATTTGTGGGACCACACAGTCTATGTCTTTCTTTTTCTTTTTTTTTTTATTAAATATTATATACATAGATTGTGAATACATTTATGCCTTTGTGGGATTCAATGTGTTGATTATTTGTACAAATTAAAGTGCTTACATCCAGTTGGGAATGGAGGGGGGTGGTTCGATAGAGCCTATGTCTTTCCCAGTGTCCACTATCTGGGTCCCATGGCCCTTTGTCACTGTCATCTTTGAGTCTTAGCTTTCTCATGTGCACAATGGGAATTATCCTGTGACATGATGCATGTAGTGGAAATCAAGTGTGATAATCACCCACACTCCCCAGACTTTGCTGTAATATCATTTAAACGTTCGTTTTGTTTCCTAATGTCAGCAAGCTTCCTGAAGGTTTATTGGAGTCTCTCCTTGGAAAGCACACCTCTTAACCGTGCTATGAAGGAAGAGTCAGCTCAGGACCCAAGACTTTTTCTTCTCTTGATCCACCTTCTACTGTGATCACCTCAGACACTAAATATGGAGGATGACAGGGCTGAGTCCCCAATATGGATCAGCTCTTTCTACTGCTTGTCAACTGTGCAGACTGGAGCCTGTCTTTACTGTGTGGTGACTTATTCATTGAAATTCAGGTGAAGACATTTCACAGTGTGACAAAGGGAAGTCACATGCTAAGTACAATATGCACTTTTCTAATATGTTCTCCCAGGGACTTGAATCTTTAGTCTTAGTCAGTCCCTCTGTTTCCTCTACTTTGCTATTGGCACAAATGTCATTGAAAAGGTGGCATCACAGTTCCTGAAGTTCAAATGCCTTAGCTCAAATTCCATGTATCTTTGGGACTAGACTGTAAAGTGTCTAACTTTTATCCAGCACATTGTTGTCCATACCTTTGAGATTTATCCCTATAATTTGTTCAGTTACTTTTAAAGCCTTGGAAGATGTCAGTCCTTTTCATTTCTTACTCAGTGGAAAAGTTCTGACATACACGGAAAAACATTACCCAAACCCAAGTTTGTTTACCAAATATTATGATGATAGCCAAGGATGCATTATTTCTTCTTTACAAGCTTTGGTGAAACTTTAGGTAACTGTGATGCTTCCTTCCTGTTCCACAGGCAGTGTCACATTTAATGCCCCTTCTTCTGTGACGACACAGTCATGTTGGGTCTCTTTGGTGTTCATTTGTTGGATGAGGGGCTGTGGGGGAAATCAAAAAAGCATACTTTGGTGGATAATGGCACTGGGTAATGGCATTTAAGAAGAATCCAAAAGGTAGAGGATGCCAAAAGATGTCTCAGTAATTGGTGGCAATCTCAAAGATCCAGGCTCTCAGTGGAAGAGAAGGTGGACCTCTTCTGGTTTTCACAAAGGACTGTTAGTTTCTAGGATCTTTCCCAGGAGATCATTCTAAGGCCAGCCTTATCACTTAATCTCTTGTGGCATGTAGTTAGTGAGTGTGTACATGCCAATGGGAATGGTAAGGTGCTGCAGATTCTTGGTGCACACTCTTCCATGTCACACTCTAATTTGCCTTAAAGAGTTTTCTCATGCCTCATCCTTATATAAGTGGTCTGAAGAGAGTGGATTCTCATGGCCACATCAGAACATTCTTTGAAGTTCAAGTATGTGGATTCCATGAGGGGAGGCACACTATTGATTTTGGTACTATTAGATGAAAGGGTGCAATATAACTATAGTTCGTTATGCTCCCCTGGTTGTAAAATTATGTCACCTTCTGCAATTACTAAATAGTCATGCACAATCTCAGAGATTTCAGGAGAACATAATGAAATTCAGTTCACTGATAACCTCTGTAGCTAGACTTTCAAACTCTGTGACATTTGGCATCATGTCCAAGGAGCCTTTCCCATGGCAATACTCATGTCTTACATTAGGACCCTTAGTATAGCTCTTTATCAAGGCAAGGTGAGGTTTCCCACTGAGCAATTTGAAAAAAGTCTTTGATACTCTTTGTTATTTTACAGGTAAGGGAGAGGCACATTTTGACCCTTGGGCATTGAAGGCCTGTATCTCCCACCTTATATACCAACTCCTGTCTTTTTGGTGCTATCACAGACTTTGCTTGAAGATAAGGCCTAGGTATAGTTCTCCCCTATCCTGGGATAAAAATATAACCAAGCATTTCCTTTTTGATATGACATGCATCCAGTCATGTAACATGGACAGCAATGTTCATTTTGTGAAGTACCTTAGCTTACTGGCAAAAATGGTGATGGTAGGGATAATGATGCTGATGGTGGTGGTGGTGATGCTAAAATAAATAGATCACAGCTTACACTGGGACTAAGTTAACTGGAACCAAGAACTGCTCAGTTCTTTTCATTGGGATCTTACTTTACAGATGATTACAGAACATGTTATTACTTGGCCATAATAAAAGAGCAAGGATAACATTGGAAGGGACTCAGATGCAGGATCAACTGGCCTTGAATTCTGTGGTATTATTCACAAACTGTGAGAAGCCATGTTGTTTTATTTCTGAGATAAAGTCTCACTTTTGTGCCTCACAATAGAGAGCCCTGGCATCATAGATCACGGCAACCTGAAACACTTGGATTCTAGTTACTCTGTTCTCTCATCCTCCCCACTCCACTAGCTGGGACCACACACACCTATCACAAAACCCTACTAGTTTTTATATTTTCAGTAGACAATGGGTTGTGCTCTTGTTCAGCCTTGTGTGTAACACCTGAGCTCAAATAGTCCACCTGCCTCCCCCTCTCAAGAGTTCTGAGATTGCTGGTGTGAGTCACCATGCCAGGCCTGTGGAAATGCTGTTTTAAAAAAGTTTATGGTGCTTGAAAAAGGACTGGTTACCTCACCTTCCAACTTTTTTCCATTTTCTGGACAATGATAATATCCAGGGAATATACAGGAGGCTTGTGTAGTAGTAGAAGTAAATGCTGATGACAATGGTCCTAAAATGATAGAACAAAACATCTTGAAATAATGTTTCTCAAGGGTGGATCCAGAAGGGTGAAGCTGGTGGTTCAGGTCCCCTTAAGTATTGACCTATCAGCCTAGGGGTTCAGAAACTTTGTGGATCAGGTGTCCAGGAAGGCAGTTGGATCTCTTCTATTCCTCATGATATTTATAGGGCACGTTCCTGTAGGTGAGGGGGTCACATTTCCTATTTGTGTGCTGGAAACCATTTCTGCTTTACGCTGTACGTCATATCATTTTGCTCTTTTTAAGCCCGGTGCAAGTAGTCTCATGAAGACATTGCCTGTACTCTCAGGAAAGAGTATTGTAGATAGCACAGTGAGGGACTTATGCATCTTGTGTAGTACTACGGCCGCTGTTGAAGGTCAAGGTGGAGTTGCATTGTGAGGGGGGTGAGCTCAGTGGTTTCCCTAATTCGGGTTACCTAAGGCTTCAAGAAGGAATGTGAGGAGTGTCCTGAGTATAAGGAGAATGCAGAGTTCGTGGAGGACATGGGGATTTGGGGAGGTTTTGACGGACATTAGAGTTTAAGAAATTGTCCCCTTTGTCCCTTTTCCTTCCCTCATAGTACATGCGGATCAGCATAGCAGGGGACAGAAGAAAACAATGTGAATGTGATATGGGGAAATGTGGGCCTTTGCAAAGTTGTTGCCTATATTATGGAGACGGCATCTTATTGTTCTTTCCCTCAGTCAATTGTGGTTTTATTTGTTGGTGTAGTTTTTGATGTGTCACCCCCTTCTGTGCATGGCCCTAGACCTATGAAAAATGGCACAGACATAGATGGCCATTCACTCTCCATTAAGGTCCCATAGTACAGTAATGTGAGGGAGGTTCAGAAGAAGCTGTAGTTACTTTTGCTGACTTGCTTGTAACCTCCCTGCTACAGTGCTTCCTCAACCGCTTCCCATTCCAGGGATTTCTCCTGTCACTTTATCGCAATCTTTGGTAAAGCCTGTTATGTGCGTTTCCCTCTATCATTTGTACAAGGGCTGTGATGCGGATCTGGTTTCTATTACTTAAGGTGTCCCCTCTATTCCCAGTTTTCATATAGCCTAAGCATTTTTCTGTCCATTCCTCATTGTAAGAACGGGAAGGGACTTGTTTAGCTTTCAAAATATTTGCATACATTTCACAGAAGCATACCAAGAAATTAATAGTTTGGACTTTTCTAAGGGAAATGACGTGTGCAAAGGGAAGAGCTGGGTCTGTTTCTTTTCTGGGCCGGGAGGTGTCAATTTTTATTTGCTTTACTACCTTGTCTCTCATAGACACCATGACTGGCTGTCTGCTCTCTCTCCTGAAAGACATGTTGAGCTGCAGAGAATGGATTTAGCAGACCACCTATTGGGTTATTCTCAGCACTTCTGTTTTCTCTCCCTAGAAAATGTGTTCTCTGATTTGGTCTTGCATTTTGTGAGATACTTATATTCTTCCAATAAAATGTATTTGTTAAAGAAACTCTTGAATGAGTGTGTTTTCTTATTCACTATGAAGGAAATCGTATTGACTCAAGTTAAAAATATGACCTGTATATTCCTGGTCATTGAGGGAAGGGTGTTGCTGGTAGAGATCGTGTTTCCAAGCCAAGAGGAAATTCTCCCATGGTGCAAGAAAGAAAGGAGTAGGTGATCTCATACCTTCCTATATGAAGTGATCCTTTTATTCCCCTCATGAAGAGCATGAATCCATATGTCAATATTATGTTCACTATAGAGTCTCATCCTCAACATTATAAGGAAAAGGCAGAGGTAGACTGACCAGGAAGTTTCTGTTGGACACAGTTCAGAAGTCTTGAGGCCCAAAACTGGAAGCAGTGAGCAGGCACTTCATTCCTGCTCCTGCCTGCTTAAATCCTTGCTTTCTCATGTATTGGGCGTTTTTTCTTGTATCCCAAAACTTTTCCTTGAATGGAACAAACCGAAAGGGGAAGATTCTTCTTGGCATCGTCTGTTGACCAGAATGTTTGTTGGTGCTCATTTCATAATAGCCATGTGATTGAAGCCAACCAAATGCCTATCAACCCATGAATGGATTAACACTTCATGGTATATGTATATCATGGAATTCTATTCTGTCATAGAAAAGATGAAGACTTTATGTTACATCTTTTATATGTACCTGTATGGAGTTGGAACACATTCTTCATAGGAAAGTATTTCTAGAATGGGAAAAATGTATCAAATGTACTCTATACTATTATGAAAGCAATATATAAGTATTTACACACACATAGGAGTGATAAAATACAAATACAGTTGGCATGCAGTCAAGGGCTCAGAGGTCACCTGGCTCATAGAACAGCTGCCTGATCCTACAGGGGCTTGGCAGGAACTCCAGACAGGGCTCCTCATTCATCTGTTGGTAAGAGGATTAGGTTTCCTCTTGCTATTTTCCTTGTGAGATCTCTTTCTCCATTGCTGCATATTAACCCCAGCTTTTTTCCTTTCTTTTGCTTCATTTTATAGAATATCCACAGTCAGCTTCCTGTCACAGGTCAGTGGTGAACACGCCAGCCCTCCACACCAGCAGCCACCAGTTAGAACCTCACGTAGGCTTGATTAATAAAAGGAAAAAAAAAAAAAACACCACAATATACTCTGCATCATACAATAATTTCCAAGGCAACTTCCTTTCCCTCACTACTATTTCTCTGAGAAGTATTAACCACCCTACCCCAGTAAAATGTAAATGAACTGAGTAGTTACTAAAAAGTTTCCACAGGCAGCTGGGCCCATCTCCGTGAACTACACAGAACAACGAGTACCAACAGACACCTGTAGGAAGATTGAATTTAGAGTCAGACACAGGGAATATCTTTCATTTCCTTTTTTCTAACTAATTCATTGAAAAATAAAACCATCTCTTTCTTAAGACCAATAGAATCACTGACCTACAGCTTCAAAGCCTGTCACAGACCCTGATTACAACCTATCTCTCTTAACTTCCTCCTTCCCAAATTAAATCATGACACAAAATAATAACAATCTATCCTAAATTCCTAATATTTAACATAGATTTTGAAAACTTACAAAAATCCTCAGACTCCACAAAGGGAGTACCGAACTTGGCCCTCAGTGGTCTTTGAAAAACAAATTAAGATGAAGAAAAGAGAGTAGGGACATGGGCCCTGCCTGTGGCTCGAGGAGTAGGACACTAGCCCCATATACTAGGGGTGGTGGGTTTGAACCCGGCCTGGCCAAAACTGCAAAAAAAAAAAAAAGAGAGAGAGACAGAGTAAGGAGGCAGGGCCAGCTACAGGCCTTGAGAAAAAAAAAATCAAATAACTAAGAATTCTGTAATAATTTTTTTTTTCTCAAAGAGAGAAATAACTCAGAAGCTCAAACACTCTCTCACCCTACTAATGCCAAAGATACCCTCTCTGTAGTCCCTAAAACTATAG
This sequence comes from Arctocebus calabarensis, assembly GCA_963573935.1. Lineage (NCBI taxonomy): Eukaryota > Metazoa > Chordata > Mammalia > Primates > Lorisidae > Arctocebus > Arctocebus calabarensis. The sequence continues at coordinate 19,314 of CAUYON010159500.1, read as the reverse complement.
GACCTCTATTTTCTTCTCCTATCTCCATCTCTGGAGAAAAAAACAAAATATATCCCCTATGTTTTCCACAGCTTCTCTGCCCCCTGGGAGATCAAGTCTAATTACCCTATCCCACTGTTAAATAGATTCTCAAAGTTCAATTAAACACCTCACTCCTTTAGCAGTACAAACTCTCTTTCTGAAACTTTTAAAAATGATCTTAAATCTGACAATAAAATAGCCATTCCATCAATCTTTAAATTATTGGTCTTCAATGGTCTTTGAGAAGCAATTTAAGACAAATAAAAGAGAATAGGAAGGTAGCCTTTTCTTTCCTACTCCAACTTTGCCCTCTGACTGTTCTAGGAGAGGCTATCTGATCCAATCTTTTTTTTCTGTTTTTTTTATTATTATTTTTTTTTTGCAGTGACAGAGTCTCACTCTGTGGCCCTCAGTAGAGTGCCGTGGCATCACACAGCTCACAGCAACCTCCAACTCCTGGGCTTAGCGATTCTCTTGCCTCAGCCTCCCGAGTAGCTGGGACTACAGGCACCCACCACAACCCCCGACTGTTTCTTTTGTTTTGCAGTTTGGTTGAGGCTGGGTTTGAACCCGCCACCTTCGGCATATGGGGCCGGCGCCCTACTTGCTGAGCACAGATGCTGCCCTTTCTTTCTGTTTCAAACTTTACACCTAGTGGGTAAATGGAAAACACATTGTAAATTCTATCCCTTTTTAACCATCCTTAATACCAGACAACTCTGTAAGACTTAAAAAATCCCAAAAAGACATTAAAAATAATGCTTTTGTTTTAATTTCAAAAGACTTCTCAATACATTCAAATCTTAAAGTCAGAGAATATTTCATGCAATATCTAAGTCTTTATGACATATAACACTTAAATTATTTAAAATATTTTTAAAAACTAAGTCTTTTCTCTATCAAAAAATAAAATCTTTGCCTTTTAAAATCTTCTATCTATCAACTTGGCTAAATAAATAATTAACTTTATATCAAGCTACAATCCTGCTATATAAACAATAATTTTTAAATGAAAACAGTAAATAGAGTCGTGCCACCGTGACGGTTGGCACGATAACGTGTGCTTCAGGTCCCGTGTCCTTTGAGCCCCGGGCACGGCTCACTAAGGAACCGAACATGCGGACCTTGTTACCATATCACGCGTTGTGGGTGTGGAGGAGAAACCAAGGGGTATATTGGTAACCTGGGCACTGGTGCTGGAAAAGGAGAATGAGAAAGGACTTTCAGTTATTATGGTCTTTTGAGAGGTGTATGGATGGAGAGAAATCCTCCAGCATTTGCCTATGTGGAAGGTGAAGATCCTAGAGATGCAGAAGATGCAGTAGGAGGACTGGGCGGGAAGTTGGTTTGTGGTTTCCTAGTGAGGGATAAACTATCAACAGGCATGCCTGGGCCTTCAGGTTTTGATAGACCGCCTGCCAGAAGTCTCTTTGATCTGAGTGATAGGTGCTATGAGTGTGGACAAAAGGGAAATTGTGCTTATGATTGTCATCACTACAGCCAGCAAAGGAGAAGTAGGTCAAGATCTAGATCACATTCTCCATTCAGAGGAAGGCCATATTCTCGCTTTCACAGCAGGAGCAGGGGACAGAGGTCAAGATCAGCAAATCCTCCATGATGGAGATCTGCGTCTGTTCCTAGATCAAGATCAGCTTCACTCAGAACATCTAGGTCTGGTTCTACTAAAGGATCAACGTCAAAGTCAAGATCAAGATCTAGGTCTCTTGCCTGACCAAGAAGACGCCAATCAGAGTCCAGATCTCCATCTCCTAAAAGAAGTCTTTCCCTGTCAGGACGACGGCCCAGAAGTTCAAGTTCTGAAAGAATGGACTGAAGCTCTCAAGTCCACCCTTTAAGGAAAAGTTATTTTGTTTACATTTACTATAAGGGATTTGTCATGTCTGTACACTGTAACCTAGAAAGAATATTTTAACCATCTAATCCAAAGAGATCTGGATTATTACTCTGGAAATTCATAGAAGTAACATAATACAGATTTGTTTAATGTATTTATTAATTAGCAAATTTGTTTGTCAATTTGTATTAACATCCTATGGGGGTTTTATTTGGCCCATTTAAGTAAAATGTTTCTAACTAGAAAAAAAATGTAGGTTTTTATTTGGCACATTTAAATAAAATGCTTTAACTAGAGAAGAACAATGCAGGCTTTTATTTGGTACATTTAAGTAAATTGTTTCTAACTAGAAAAAAAACATTAAATAAAAATAACCTTTACCAAAAAAAAAAAAAAGAGAGAGAAAGCCTACGTGAGTAACAATTACTACACCTCATGAAGATAACCAAACTCAGTACACTGAGAGCAAAATTTATTTTAACAAATAAATGGATGCTGCTATGATTTGTCTTTAATAAAAACAATTAAGACTAAAATACTGCCCCACACTATAAAATGATATAGTGTTCAAATTTGCTCCAGTTTGTTTTTTCTGTCTGCTTCATGGTCCTAAGACAACATGTTACGTTTTCATATGTAAAATCTTTACATTTCAGAGTAAGTACGGTAAAGTTAACATTAAAACTAATAAAAAGAAAACTACAAAAGCCTTAAACTACCACAAAGTTTATTGAACTCACTAGCACAAGTACTCCTAAATAATCAAGCAATGCTTGATTTCCTGTAGACTACACTAGAGTAAATCTATACAAAATTAAAGAGTATCAGCTAGATCTATGTCAGCAGTTCTCAACCTGTGGGTCATGACCCACAGGAACTGTATTAAAGGGCAGCAGCCTTAGGAAGGTTGAAAAACACTGATCCAAGAGGGTAAGAAAAAGAAAAAAAAATAGTGACTAATTCTCACATAAATTGGATTTGATTTTGACTAAAGTACTTTACTTAAACATTCATTTTTACTTCAACTTGTTAATATATTGTTTAGGATACAGGATACTGCATTCTTCTTTATAAGTGAATTATGTTTGTAATTTCCCCTTTATGATAATATATATTTTTCCAATTTTAATATCAGGTGTATCTAGATTAAGTAGAATGATTTTGAGGTATTTCTTCTTTTTCTATTTCTATAAGATTTGGCAGATCTTTTTTTTGGGGAATTATCCTTTATTTTTATTTATAAAAGTCGGTTATCTATTTTTGGAGACTTCGGAAAAAAAATAATGGAAAGAAATTGATTGATGACTCCATACTGATTCTCAGAGTCAAAGCATTCTATAATAGACATACTCTTCTTTGACAATGTCAATGTTACTTTCTTTGCATTACTATTATTATTGCTTAATACTTCGTTGCAGCAATCGTTTGATTTCTTTTCTGAATGTATTCATCTTCGTTCATTCTTTGTGGGGTTTTTGTTTCTAGTCCTTACCTTAAACATTGTTAGTGTTATTAAATTTTAAGACTTTTTAGTTTCGTGAAGGCTAAAAGCGGAAGCCTAATAAACACATGTATGTGAAAAAATAAAAAATAAATAAAAAGAAAACCACTGATCTATGTGAATACCTCAGAACAAACGGAAACCTAAATAATAATTTCCAGTAAATAATATGGTTGCAACAGGGCCTCACAAGTGGCCCTAACCCTAATGAATTGCCAAAAGTATTCACTTAAGTTACTCAACTTCAAATCAATTCTATAAAAACTCTTAAAACTAAATATTATGTTAAGAACTGTACTAAAACTAGAAATATAAATGCTAATGTTCTCAGAATACAAATCTTAGCCTCAAAACCCAAAACTTGTGAATATTTGCAAATAAATACAAAATAACTTCTTTCTATTATTCTATGCCTGTCAATGCCTCTGCTTATTTCTTTTCACTAAAGGAATTTTTAAAATTATGTTCCAGATCTTACATTCCAGATGGATTCACCAAGACCAAGAAATGTCCAAGGCCTCCAGTAAATGACCTTTCACCTCCATGGAGCATACCTTACCACCTCCTAAACTATTGATTCAGACTGTAGGAGGAGAAAAAGTTTTTGTGAGATTTCTACTTGTAATTATCCTAAAACAACTGGCCAGAATCTCCCTACTTTACACTTAACTTGAACTTATTGATTCCCTACACATTTTATGAAAAATTATTTTCCAAATAATTAAGCATTTCAAAAATCAAAGACCTAATAAACTATCAATTCTTAAGCCCAACCTAATGTGAAAGTTCACTATGCCTTATGTGTATTATAAGGCTTCTAAGGAATGAAATCCTGGCCTAGCAAGGACTCTACAGAGTCCAGCAACCCTTATTACTCCTTTAAAAAACAACAAAACAAATGGGTGTGGGACCTGTGGCTCAAGGAGTAGGGCGCCAACCCCATATACCAGGGGTGGTGGGTTCAAGCCCGGCCCTGACCAAAACTGCCAAAAAGAGAAAAAAAAAAAAAACACAAAGGAAATAAAAAACCCGGAAATATAGAAATTAACTTTGCCTTTTCTCCCCTGTAGAATTAAAGTTATTACTCCCAAATTTGAAACCCTAATCATTACCAACAATGGGCAGCTGAAGACAAAACTAGTAAAATAGTACTGTACACCTCCAAGCCCTACGTATTTACACTAACTTCTCACACTACTTCCATTCAATTTATGAAAAACCCTTATTTAAACAAGTCAAACACTTTAATTTGACTCTCCATGCTCACAAAACTTAATGGACTCCTTGATCTACCCATCAAAATGTAACTCAACTCATGTTTACCACCACCAAGGGGCATTTCCAAAGCCCCTGGTGAAAGATTTAACTCAATTACAAAATACTCTTACTGAACAATTAAAACAATTACAATTGGGATCTCAAAAAACACCCAAAACTTGCACATCTCAAACACTGCAACTGACTGGATCAGTCCAACAAACTGATTTTCTGTACTCAAAAAACTTAAATTTTTTAAACTTTTTGCTTAATATCATTATTATGCTTTCTTACAGTAATCAATGCTGTTTATAAGTGAATTCGTAACACCTCCAGCTGAAGCCATAGTTACTGTGCATTCGCCAATCAACAGGATCCTCCTGAAGCCCCCTCCTCCCTCTTTCCTCCTCCTTTCTCCAATACCTTTTCCCACTCCCATTAACAGCCATTTAAACAATAAAAACCCTGACAGATGTGGAAGGTAGACAGGTTGACTTCTCCACCATACCCATCACCCTCCCACCCTTGTCTATATCTGGGGTATCTAGGGGATCTTTCACAGACCAACAATCCCTGGGGATTCTTCAAATCCAAGCAAGATAAGGAAAACCAGGAGTCTGCCAGACAAGTCAGACTAGGCCTATAAGTCAACAGATGACAAGGATCAAAATCTTTGAATCTGTAGTTACATTAGGAAACTTGGTTTACTTCCTCTGTGTGAACAGAACCACCTTCTCCATCCAGGTTTATTTAAACACACAGTCCAGTATTTACAAACATCCTACCACTTACTCAGTCGCACTCTCTTCCCAATCTCTCTCTCTATCCTGTTTTCCTGGGAATTTGCAATTCTTTCAACCCTGTCTTTTCCATATACACCTTTGTATAGCAATCAATAAAAACCTTCTGAAGAGGCCAGAGGAAGGCTGCATTTTCTTGGTGTTAATACTCCACCTGAGTGAATGTCAGCCTTCTTCAGGCACTTTCAGACTTTGTTTTCAACTCACCTATTTTCAGTGTCATTCTTCCTAGCCAGCATTCAATCCAGGTCAGGGTTTGCATGCAAACACCCTAAGAAAAAGTCTAGGAAGGGGATGGGACAAGGAGAGAGAAGGGAGGGGAGGGAGAGGGTGATTGGTATGTGGAAGGAGGGCATTTGGAGGGATCTAGCCTAATGTGCACAATGCAAGGCTGTATTTCAAACTATCTTAAAGTAAATTTTAAATATCTTCCCCAAAATAACACATAAATGAGCTGATGGCTATACTAATCGGTTTGATTTAAGGATTCCACATGGTATGTCAAATCATCACGTTGTACCCTATAAATATATGTTTTTATTTTAATTATGTACACAATTATGATTTAATAAAAAATGAAAAAAATAATTGAAAAAATTGAAATTAAAAAACAATTTCAGTACTCTTCTGAATGTGTGAAATTTGCAGTTAACTGCAATGACATATCCTTTGCTCAGCTGAGCCATGTCTAAGCACTTCCTCAATGAGCAGTTTTAGTAAGTTGTGAGGTTCAGGAGCTCCAGACCCAGAGAAGTTTCAGCTAATTTTTATCCCCCTTAGGCAGCTTTGGCCTTGTAGTTATTCAATGTCCCCCACAGGAAAGAAGGAAAAGACTGTGGCAGTCTGTCCTGCCTGCAGATGTGTCACACTGAATGTCTGGGCCTGAGTCAATCCCTGGGTTGTTCTAGAGATCTTGGGCCACAGCTATCAGCAGCTCCATTGTTGATAGCAGGTCCCAACAGACCCAATCTAGAAAGTCTCCTGTCCTACCTGAGATTTCAAAACTCCCCCTCTCCAGATGGCCTGTAACAGCTGGCACTTCATTTTCATCCCTGCTGTGATAGGCTTCTGTTAGGGAGTGAGTTGCCCATTAGGCTGTGAGCTACTCCCATCCAACTCTGTGTGTTCTCACCAAGGTGAAAACAGACACGTGATGGGTTTTGAGGTAAGGGAACTGTGGGAATTCTCACGTAAATTTTGAACTCAGAATCAACAAGCATGAATGTATCGGTTGTGTGTTTTCCAGGAGGAGAAGGGATTTTGGAAGTGGGAAGTCTTGAGGTGTGTGGGTGATGACTTCGATTTCTTGAGGGCTTCATGTGCCAGGTTGTCTGTTCCTTCTGCATGTCCAGGGCCTGGTGGATAAATGTGATGATCAGGGAGAACTTATTTCAGACACTGGACACTGTGGCACTTAGCAGCAGTAGACTTCTTTCTATTTTATGGGTATAGGATGGCTGCCCAGAACGTGTCCAGCCATGTACTATGAAAAATAGAGACGTTCATGGCTGGGTACTTTCCAGACAGCATCATATACAGGTGATACCTGTATACATACAGCTCTCCCATGTTCCAGGGGAGAGTGAGGCTCTGCTATGCCAACCCCTAAAACAGGCCGCTCTACACACCTCAGAAGGCCATTTCTCTCCTTTCAGATTTCCCTTTTCTTAACTGTGGTCCCAGGGTAGAGGCCAGCTAGAGTGCAGGTGGCAGCTAAGAGGAAGGAAGGGTTGCTAAGGGCCCCACCCCTTCAGTAATCATTTCTCCACAGTTCTGTGGCTCTTAGCCCCACCCCTGGTGAATGTAACCCCCTCCTTAACAAGAATTTGGGAGTGAAAATCTCAAAATATTGATGGTAAATCCTCCAGGCCCTTCAGGAGGGTTTCTGGTCAGGCCCCAAGTGAGGAGGAAAGGCAGGCTCAGGTCAGGGGAAGGTTTTGTGTGACTGGGAAGAGTCCAGGACAGATGAGTCCTCATGGCAGAAGGAGTGGATAGGGCTGACTCTGTGTAGCTGACTCCGCTATTTTCCCTAGTATTCTGACTCTCTGTCTTTCCTTCTGTGTGTTCCTGCACAGATCGATTTCTCTATTTGTTCCAGGGACAAGGTCCTCACCTGATAAAGGTTGACCCTGGTCTGTAGCCAGCGAGGTGGTGAGGAGAGTTATGGGTTTCTGGTATCTAGTCAGTGGTCTGAATTTCTCCATGGATTCATGTAGACCATTTGGGTCTTCCTGGGCAGCCATTACTATTATAGGTGAGGGTCAACTATCAGGGCCTGATCCAAGTCCCAGATGAATGGACCTAGACTATTCAGCATAGGTATGACATGATAAGACTTGTTGTTTCCATGTGCCATGTGCCATGTGCCATCCTTTTGCTTCTAACAGGCTGGACCCCCTGCCATGAGGGTAAGGATGGTGCAGTGCAATTCGGACACTTGCCAAAGTTGCACAAACCTTAGGTTAATGGTACCATCCCCTGTGAGACTTCCTGTATTTCAGATACTTGCCATAAGTTTGAGGGTCCCCAGGCCCATCCTTCCTGTTGACCAACTATTACAGATGCTTTAACACATAATCCACAAATAAAATTTGCAGAAGACCACTGAATATTGAATAACATTTTCATTCAAAGGTTATTTAAGCACCTGCTGCTGAAAAGTAATATAGCAGTGTTTTTCCTGGTATAATTTACAGTGAACTTGAGTTACCTAATAGTGGAATGCAGAGAAACAGACCTTTCCATACTCCTCACGACAGGTAAGGAATTAGAAAAATATATCAGAGGTAGACTTGAAAATATCTTAAAGGAATGTGAAGAAGTTGTGATGAATAAATGGTACTGACAACTTTGAACAAAAGAATTAGGCTATAAAGAAATAAATTAATAAATATCTATTTTCACAGAAATATGAATCACAACATTGATGCTTATTTGGTAGACATTAAATTTTGAAGAGCACTCTTAAGTCCTTGTTTTGAAAAGGTCATGAGGAAATGGACATCCTCTCAGAGTTTGAAGGCTATTTAAATTTGTCACAGGTGTCTGGCACTCAATTTGACTACAGGTCTCAAAACCCTTTATCCACTGCCAGAAGATTGGACTCTACATGGAAAACTTTTAGGGCGACTTACACAGAGTATCTCACTCGTTACACAGTGCAGGAAGTGCAGGGATGGCACCATATCCCATCATGGGTCTGTCTTCCCTAGGAGCCCATCCATCAGAGCAGGTGGCATGACAGACAAGAGCACAAGGGAGGAGAGGAAGCTAGGTTGGGTTCTGAGGACCACGTGGAGGCAAGGAGCTGGACAGCCTTAAGGGGACTAGGGATGTAAGAGGAGGAAGCCACATGGGTCAGAGGGAAGCCCTGGGTGAGGTCAGGAGATCAGAGATGTGCTGCTGGGGAAAGATTCCATGGGAATTTATGAATCATACAGCCAGTGTCTTGCCTGTTGCTATTTTGGGACATTTCTTTTTTCTGAGTGATAGGTAGGAAATGCATCTCTGACCTCTCAAGTAAATGAGGCACAAATATGCCTTTAGGTTTAGGAGAGACAAAAGTCAAGAGCCAGAGAAGTGACAGCACTAGCACTAAGATGCTATAATAATTCTGGCATTGCAGACACAAGTGTGCGCACACGCAGACACACACACACAAATGCCTCCACTGGGTCTTAGCTTCTGTTGCTTTGCCTCCTTTAGGGCTTCCCTCTTGCAGTCTGCTGGTCCCGCACCCTCTAAATCTCACCCCTCCTTAGGGTTCTGCCTGCCACTCCTTGCAGCCCATTCTGTGCCCCAGGACATCTCATCCACTGCAGTGGTTGCCATACTGAGTCTTGGGCAAGGACGTCCAGGTCTTGAGGTCTTTCTTCTTGCCTCAATTCTCAAGTGTATTCCAGCTCAAGTACTGCACATTTTGTCTTTGGAATCATGCGGGCTCTGCTAACATGTGGCAACGTGAAACCATTATTTTTTTCCTCTCTTCACCCTCAAATGGTCATTCCTCTAAATTCTTCCTGTAATGGAGCATAAATGAGTTGGGCTTGATTAAAGTGGTTGAGCAAGATTTCCAAAATCAGGAATGACAGGCAATAGGGCTATACTATGTGCAAAGGCTTGTAGAATAGATCCAGGAATTGAGGGGCGGGAGTTGTTATCTAAGGGATAATATCAGAGACATGAGTTATTTTGTAGACACTTTAGGTAAGGGTGGAGCTTCTGCCTGTAAACCTACAATGGCAGGACTAGTTACGTGTTGATCATTACAGAGCCTCTGTGATGTCGCTGGTAGCCAAGGAAACCTTACCATGTGACCAGGCAGGAGGTTACAAGCTAGACTGTACCCTGCAGGCTTCCGTGCACGATTTTCTTGGGCAATATGGCAATATGGCACCTTCCTGCTTCTGCGACCCGAAAACTGTAAGTTTACTTGGTTCTAATAATCAGTGAGTACTTTATGTTTTGATTTTTGAGTGAATCCGGTACATGGTGTGTTGTGACATCTTTAAAAGATGTGTCCATTGTTATAATAGTTCATTGATGATGGTGAAGCCCCCTAGTTATGTTGGATGGTGCCTGTGGCTCAAGGAGTAGGGTACCGGCTCCATATGCTGAAGGTGGGGGGTTCAAACTCGGCCCTGGCCAAAAACTAGAACAAGAACAACAAAAAAAGAGAAGTGAGGCTAAGTTTAAGATACATGTATTACCTAAGGAATCAAAGTGTTAAAGTTAATTTCAGATCATCTCTTCTCGAGTACACACCAATCAACGTTTTTTCTCTGCTGAAAGTTAAGGTTGCATATATTTTATAAGCAAAAACTATTTTATCTGTTTAGAATCCACTCTAATATGGTAACCTTCTCTGGTAGAAAAAAATCTGATGCAAACTTATTCCTGAGGTCTGGCATTGCTGGACAGTTAACTCTGTTCTGGGATGTACAACCCCAAAGACTTCAGAACTCTTTTCCTTTCATGAAGCCGAGAGCTTCTGCAGGACTTTGCCAATCCTGGCCACGCATCTTGGCTGTCCCCAGACAACAGCCCACTTCCTTCCCCCAGACTACGTGTCCCATCCTGCCATCTGCTCCTCACACCTCTCACACAGACGGTGCCCCCTCTCTCCCTGCTGGCCTGGCTCCTCCTGTGGGATGTCCCTCGCAGTCCGCCAGCTCCCCACAGAGATCTCCTATCATCTCCCTCAATCTTTGGCCAAATGCTACCTTCTGAAGGAAACTGACACCTTTCCCCCACTGTGCAAGTCCCTGGCACCAGCCTTACTTTTCTTCTGAGTCCTTACCACATTTGCATCCACTAACACATCTCTAATTTATTTACATATTCTGAGCTATGGGAGGACAGGGAATTTTGTCTTCTGTGTTCACTGCTGTATCCCCAGAGCCTACGAGGTTGCCTGCACATAGTACGTGTTCAGTAAGTATCTGTGGAGTTAATTAAAGTGCATTATGCAATCTTTCTTTCACAAAACATTCACTATTTTTCAATTTAATTCAAGTTGGGGGAAGGAAGGAGGAGGCAGGAGGAGGGCAGGATGAAGGGGATTGGTGAGCTCCCACCTAATGGGCACAATGTAAGGGTGTGTGGCACACCTCTAGGGTATTGGACACAACCACAGCAGGAACTCTATCTGACAAATGCAAACCTAATCATTTGTACCCTCATATTAAACTGAAATTTTAAAAACTTCAATTGTTTTTAACTCTTAACTTGTTTTTAATAGGAAGTAAAGGAGAAAAACTCCATGTTTGAGGCTGTATCCTTTACTGAAGACTAGTTACCCAGGTAAACGGGGACAAGTGGTCACACCTACTATTGCCTTATGTCACAGGTAAGAAGACTGAGGCCTAATGAGATGCTGAGCGTCTTCGCAGGGTCTGCTAAGTCACTTGGTTGAATGAGCATACCTGAGCAGAACTGCACTTTCCCTAGGTCTGCTAAGTCAACATGATGAATGAGGACACCTGAGCAGAACCCACATGTTTCTCTCACACTCACAATCACTTGGAATGTGTCAGTGTGGAGGGATTAGATCTCATATGAACACAGATTTGGAAAGCTCTGACATATAAAAAGCTGTGAGTAACTGTTGTGTGGGACACTCCAGAGGCAGGGAATCTTCCAGTCATCCATAACGGGCCCCGGACATTTACGAGGCACCATGGCCTTCTAAAGAAGCATGTAATTTTCAATATTGATAACAGCACTATTCGCACAGTCCCAAATGTCCATTGAGAGATGAATGGATGAACAAATCGTGGAACCGCCATCCGTACAATGGAATATTATTTAGCCATAACCAGAATGAAGAAATAATACACCTTATACCATGGATAAACCCCAAAACATGCTGAGTGAAAGAAGCCAGACACAAAAGGCCAACTATTGGATGATTCCCCTTATAGGAAAAGTCCAGAATAGGTCAATCCACAGAAATGGAATGCAGATTGGAGCTTTCCAGGGCTGGGGGATGGGAAGTAGAGAGTGACACCTTAATGCATATGGATGAGTTATTTGGGGGTGACAAAATTCTCCAGAATGAAAGTGGTGATTGCAGGACATTGTAAATGTACTGAGTCATCGAACTGTTCACTTACAGTGGTTAGTAATATACCAGGTGATCTCACCTCTCAATTTTTTCAAAAGCACACACATAAATTATTTCATGTGATCCTCTCATAAACCCTGTAAGTTAGATTCTGGTACTATTAATCCCATGAGAAAACTGAACCCTGAGAGGGTAAGGGGCTTCGTCAAGTTGTCTCAGACATTTAGGTGTGAAGCCAGGGTCAAGTTGGCTCTAAGCCTTGGCAGTTCTGCAGGGGGCCTCTCAGACCTGGATGTGGACCCTGGGAACCTGAGGGGATCTGGGGCTGTGCTCACAAGAGACAAACTGCAGAAGAGAGCCAGTCAAAGCAGGGAGGGTTTGGGGTCTTCTGGGGGTTTCAGGTTAGCAAAATTCAGAGCCTTGAGGGCCAGGTGTAATGGCTCACACCTGTAATCCTACAAGTCTAGGAGGCTGAGGGCTGACGGATTGCTTAAACTCAGCAGTGTGAGACCAGCCTGAGCAAGAGCAAGAGACCCAATCTCTACTAAAAACAGAAAAATAAGCCAGGCGTTGTGGCCAGTGCCAATAGTCCCTGCTATTTCAGGAGGCTGAGGCAAGATGATTTCTTGAGTCCAGAAGTCTGAGTTTGCTGTGAGCTATGACACCTCAGAGCTCTAGCATGGACAACAGAATGAGATTCTGTCTCAAAAAATAAAAATTCAGAGTCTTGAACCATTTGGCTCCTGGTACTATGATCCTCTGGTGTGACTGAGCTCCCTGGTCTTTATCTTTGTTCCTCTTGACTCCTTATATCAGAGAACTCTTTATATCACCCAGGACCCTGGGTAAGAGGTGAGATGGGGGATCAGTGGGGGGATGCAGAGTTAGCAAACCATCCGCACTGGACCCCAGACCCTAATCTCCTATTTTCTGTCATCTGCCCTTAAAATGCGTGAAGCCTTCCACTCAGCACTTGAGTGACTCCAGTGTGAACATATTTTGAAAGAAGAGCTTATTCTGTGGAATTCCACGTCAGAAGATTTGAATAGCGTGTGATTCCACTTGCTGGGAGTGGCAGGGTGAGCAGAGGGAGCTGGAAGGATGGGAGAGAAGGTGGCAGCCTGACACAATAATGGGGATAATGGTTTCAACATTTAAGCAATTTAACAGCTCTTGGTGAACACAGGAGACAGGCCTCCGAGGGATGTGTTTCAAATATCCATTTGGATGGTGTCTATACTCTTTAAGCTTCTGTTTGATTCCTCTTCCGAGCTTATTAGCACCTGGTTTGGGGAGACTTTGGACACCTTGTCATAAGGAGGGAAACTGGCTGGGGGGCTGGCGGGAGCAAGTCACCTTTTGCTACTGAAAAATCATGAAGTCTTGTCCCCACAGTTGCTAAAAGGCCTTTGAGGAAGCAAAAGGCCTTCATCCACACCCCAAGTGGCCCAAAGACGCTGTCCGAAGATGGTAAGGAATTCCATACAGGCATGGACGGCTGTGGAGGAGCCCTTCAAAGTCTTCCTCACTGCCTGTCCCAGGACAGGACCAACTGGGTCTGCAGAACGTCTGTCACCTTCCCACTGATTAACACCCAGAAAGAGGAGGCTGGAAGATTTGAACATGCAGAGAACCCAATGACTTTGTCCTCAGTCAGCTCAATTAGCATGGTTACTGATGGAGACCATACAGGCCTGGAGCACTTGTACAAATTTGCCAGCTATCCGGGTTTGCAAATCCTCTTGGATAACTCAAATTGTGGTGCAGCTATTATTGGTATGGGAATGCCAAGGATATGATATTCGGCTGTGTGAGATAAAGACCACTGTCTAAGCATTCTCTTCAGACACCCTCTGTGCTGTTTCTTTTGAGGGCCCTCTTATGCATGATGTTTTAAATGTTGTACTAAAATATGCATGAAATATTTCTTAGGGAAAATCAGATGAAAAGAATTGTTATTAAATGGAATACCAACAGATGTGTGCCCGGAACAAAATAAAATGGAGAACATGGGCAAGGGCTGATAAATATGGAAGTGGCCATGTAGAAGTTGTCAATGTCTCCAGATGTTTCCCCTTCACCCTTCACGTGAGCTACCTACAGTACCTTGGTTAAAATTTCAGGCACAGAGGAAGAATGTGTATGTTCAAATTTCTACCCTGCCACTTAGCTCTGTGACTTTGGCAAGCACCCACCCTCTCTGTGCCTCTTTCTTCGTTGGTGGAAAGGGGATAAGTACACACTTAACTGGTTGCTGGATGGCTACTCATATACCAGGCATCCAAAACAGTGCCTGGTCTTGTATAAGCCAGCAAAGGAATGCCACATTGTATTTTCATTGTTTTAAAAATGATAAAAACAATAAATGAAATATTTCTATACTGAAAGGTTGCATTCCCCTCTGAAAATCTGAAGTATCTGCCTAGGTGAGTCCTTTCAGCTGTTAAACACCTGTTTTGTGGCCCTGTCAGGAACAGGCCACCATTTACATTCGAGCTATACTATAAAAATGTCTACAGAGTTGTTCTAACCTTTTCTGTGACAGGACAATTGCTTTCGCTTTGCTGTTTGTGTTTTATTTTGTGTTTTGAGACAAAGTCTCACTCTATCACCCCAGGTAGAGTGCTGCGGCATCATGGTCATTATAACTCACAGCAACTTCAAACTCCTAGGCTCCAGTGATCCTCCTGCCTCAGCCTCCTTAGTTGCTGGGACCACAGGAACCTACCACCAAGCATGAAAAATTTGTCTATTTTTAGTAGAGATGGGTCTCATTCTTGCTCAGGCTCAAGCAGTCTCCCCACCTCGGCCTCACCCAGTGCCAGGATGACAGGTGTGAGCCACCTGTCCCAGCCTAGACAATTGCATTTTGAATTCCAAATCCAGCCACAGGAAGGCTTGTGTAGATCTCAATTTGGATGATAGACTCAAAAAGGCATTAGGGGGCCTACTGTTAGTTTCTGAGCTCCCAGCAGAAAGCACCAACATAAACCCTGCTATTAGTAATGATAACAGCAATTATGATGCTTTCCCAGGCATCTGCCTTATGACGGGCACTGTGCTAAGTAGGTTATATGCAGATTTCCACATATACGCCTAATCTTATCAACTTCAGGAGGCAGCTGCTATTAACTCCATGTGACAAGTGAGGAAATGGGCCCAGAGTTGTTAATTAATGCTAAGTACCTGAACTACATCTTCCAGCGAGGTCCTCCCCTCTGTCCATGTCACCGGGTGTCCAATTAGCTATTGTTTCTCACCTTTATAATTTCTGAGAGCAAGAATAATACATTGCAAGATCTTTCCATTTGCCAGAAAGTTCTGAATATGTACTCGAAAATCTCATCTGCTACAATCTATGCTTCTCTCAGCAACCCCCATCCTTGACAACCCCCGCCCTAATCCTCAGTGTTCTCCCAGGGTCACAGGGGGCATTTAGCCATATCTGGAGATATTTTTGGACTCACAGCATGGAAATGGGATCTGCTACCCCAGATTATACAACCTTTTTTATCTCGAGGCACTCTGGAGCTATAGTTAAACTTTTGCAGCACACTTACATTGTGTTGATACAAAAAAAGTTAAAGAATATACTTACTGTGCTTGAACTTGTTTTGAAATTAATCTTGTTAATGATCTTTAAAATTTCTCATGGCACACCTAAGATCCCCTCCTGGCACTGGGTTTGAAAGTCACTGTGTTGCCAGCATCTAGTGGGCGGGGCCGGGGAAGCCACTAAACATCATCCAAGCACAGCACAGCAGCCCCCCACAAAGAATTCCTGGCCCCAAATTTCAACAGACCTGAGGGGGAGAACCCCTGAAAACAGAACACAGTATTGTACCCCAAATCCATTCCAACTGGAGACTTCTCATTCTCACTAAAAGACACCATGACCCCAAGTTTCTCAGACTCCAAGACTAAGAGTTTGCCTTAATTGTCCCTTTGCCTCACCCCTCTTTTGCACATAATTTTTTAGCTGTCACCATTAAAGAAAAAGTTGAGTTCAGTGATATTTGACTCATAGTTACTCCCCTCCCATTGTGGTCTATTAACTCATTCCTGTATGCATTCATTCATTCATTCATTCAGGCATTCCACAAATGTTTGAAATGCCTCCAATCCACCCCATCCCTGTTCATCAGAAAGAAACAGGCAGTAGAATAAAACAAAAGTTTATATTTGCAAAAGGAGCAATAAACAATTACTAGGCACCTACGGTTTGCCAGGCACTCAGCAGAGCACTGAAGATGCACATAGCTCCTGCTTCCTTAGGGCTCTTAGCAATTTCAGGGTCACAGGCCCCCTTTGAAAATCTGATTAATTGTATTCACCCTTTAGTGATGAAACCAGCCAGGGGTCCTAGTTCTTGGCAATGTTTCCCCTGGATTCCTCGTACATCATCAACAGTTAGATCACAGCCGTATCCATATTATGAACTTCATCCTGTTTGGGGTCCTCTCCCACCGGCAGGGGCTGTTATCCAGCAGCAAGGGCTTTTGATAAAGATGGGAGTGGGCACTAGACCTGCAGGGGACCACAGCTACATTCTGACAGGACAGGACCGGACAGGGTGAGGCAGAGAGATAAGAGCAATGCTTCCTGCCCCTGGTTTTTCTAAGACCTCTTTCTTTTGATTCTGCTATTCTGTTTTCTTATTGAGCCAATAGTAAAGTTTCCCCTGGGATTCTCATGGATTTAACTCCTCCCTGTGGGCCTTGCTCAGCAAAACTTTTCCAACCTACATGAGTCTCAGGTGGTGGCACTAGGCTGAATGGAGGTCCAGCAGAGTGGTTTTCCTGTCTATTTCTAGGTTATCAGGAGTTTAGGGGACCGTGACCCCTTGACACCTTCACTGAACCAGCGTTTTCAAGTTGAAGACTAACCCAGAGCTGCAGGGCTCCTTGCTTGCCCAGCCCAGGCAACCCCCAGGCCTCTCACAGCCTTTCACCACCCAGCCTTCTCCAAATACTCACCCCTCTCCAACCTGCCCCCTGCTTCCTCTTCTCAGTGCCTTCCCACCAGAAATACCTGTCTACACTTTAGCTCTTAATATCTGCATATTTTTCCAGACCTCACTACGGCCTCATCTTCTCCTGGCCTCTTCTCTCAATGCCTGGGCAGAGTTCATGGCTTGGGTGCTTCTCTGTCTCAGGGCACTCAGTATTGTATTAAGTAATTAAGTAACCCACGTTGTGCCACTCCCTGTGAAGTTTGAGCTCCTGGAGGGCTTGGATAGTGCTTGAATTATTTGTGTAATTTTCTAGGAAATGGAGGACTCTCAGACATGAGAAATAAATGGATAACCAGCTGAATAAATAAATGACACCAGCCAGAAATTTCTCACTAAAGTTAGAGATCATTTTCTCCAAACCAGTTCTACTCTTTACTTGTAGCTGTGTGGCCTTGGTTGAGTTACTTCACGTCCCTGTGCCTGAGTTTCTTCATCTGTAAAATGCAGATTATAATACAATGGCCTATCTAGTTCATAGGGCAGCCATGAGAATCAATGGTTAGTGCATATAAAGTACTTAGAACAGTAGCTGGCATGCAGTAATGCTCGGTGGCACTGTGTGTCTGCCTGGAAATGCCTCTGGTCCACCTCATCCCTGTCCTATCTCTACTTCCCAGAGAGTTGTCTGGTGAAGGCTCTGTCTTCACCCTTTCTCTAGAGAATTGCTCCCAGCCAACAGGAGCAGCCTCTCCTAGACAGTTACCACGAAGTTCCGGTCAATGCCTGGTTCACACAGGGTCCAAAAGTCCAGCCCCTGCTGAAAGGCAGCCTTGAACTGCAGAGCAAGCTGTGTCCCAGAGCCCCTGCCTGAGCATTCTGAAGCCGGCTCAGATTAAGCACCCATTCTCCATCCTGTCCTCCTGCCTCACTCCTTGTCTTCTTATCACTCACCCAGGAATCTGTCTCTAGGGGGCCTGGCTCAGACAATCACTGTCACCACCAGTATCATCAGAGAGCAGATGAGACCTACAATGGTCACCTAGTTTGTCTAAGACCCAAAGTCAGGAACAAAATGAGTTGGAGGTGATTGCAAGCAGTGATTGGGAGTTAGCTTGCTAATTTTCTTTTCCTTTCTTTCTTTTTATTTTTCTTTTCTTCTTCTTCTTTTTGTTTTTTGGTGGAATGTAAAGAAAATAGGACCTTAAAAAAAGTAAAATAAAAGTATGTCACAGAGGTAGCAATAAAAATCAGGACAATGGTGCCATTTGTAAACAAAAGAAGACTTTGTTTATAAAAAGAATGGAATAGTATTACTTTTCAAATACCACAGTCAGTATATAGGGATGAATAATTTAAGAAAGGTACTGGTGATATTATGAAAGCACTTTTAATGGAATAGTAGACATGAGACTACAGTAAGTTAAAATGTAGTAGAATAAGACAGCAGAGAAAGCCACTGTAGGAATAGCCTTCAAGAATTATGTGGTTTGGTCACGCATGGTTGCCTCACACCAGTAATCTGAGCACTCTGGGAGGGTGAAGCAAAAGGATCTCTCGAGCCCAAGAATCTGAAACGGCACTCTACTCAGTGAGACTTTGTATGAAAAATAAAATAAAATAAATGAAAAAGAACAAGAATTATGTGTTTCATTATGGATACATTCCATTGATAGATCTTCAATTCACTCATGATTCTTTTGGATACATCTAAGCTGCTATTAATCCAAGTCTGTATTTTTCACCTGACACGTTTTGGTTTCTATATCTAGAAGATCAACTTGGGCCTTTTTAATATATTCCATAACTCTACTTAACTTGTTGAACACATGTAATGTAATTCAATAACCATTTTGGTCAATTTGTCTGCTAATCATGTGGGGGGATGGTATCAATTGTGTCAAGAGTTTGTTATTTTAGAGAAGTGAAGGTTTTGAAGAGCCTCTGATGAGCCTTTGCTAAGAAATAACAACTGAATGAATTCCCCAATCATCAGCTTGGAAAACACAGGCTGGGGAGGCTGTGATGGGTACAGAAAGCCACAGCAAGAAGAAATGGATGGGAAAGGCGCATATGACACGTCTTGGGGTGGTGAGGAAGTGGGATCAGCGTGGGTTGAGTCACCACCCCCTGAAATGAAACTTGTGGAGCCCAGGAGAAGTGGGGAGCCCCCTTAGCACAGGTAGGGGTTGCAAAATGGGGCACAACCACGTTCCTGCTTGCTGGCCTCACTGCATTCCCACCTGTCCAGATACACTGCCCTTCAGAACTCCCAGGCCTCCACTGAGTACTGTTCAGCAATCCCCACAGCCCCAGCCCACACCAGCTCCAAACCATTTCCACCTGATAACCCCAGGTAGGTCA
>CAUYON010159499.1:0-11464 GCA_963573935.1 Arctocebus calabarensis | reverse complement strand
ATAGTGATCAAGGAAATGCCATGAAGGATATCTGTAACAGTATGATCAAAATATTTCTGAATGTATATGAATCGTGCCCTGTGATTGCACCAATGTACATAATTATGATTCAATAAAATTATTAAAAAAAAAAAAACAGCTGGGGTTGAGGCTGGCGCCTGTAGTCCCAGTGACTTGGGAGGCTGAGGCAACAAAATCATTTGAGCCCAAGACTTTTTTTTTTCTGTTCCTTTTCTTTTTATTGTGATACATTCCTATGCAAGAATACTGCCTGGTCCATAGTAAAAGCTGAATAAATATCTGCTGACTAAATGAGTATAATCTTTATCAGAAGTTCTCAGTATATATGGAGAAAAAAAAAGATAGATAACTTTATTTTAAAAATAATGCCAGCATCAAATTTATAATTATAATCTTATACTACATCCTTTGGATATTCATATTATTGACACATTTTGGAGAAAAGCCAAGAGTTAACATAATTGTTGATGATGTTTACTATGAAATTTCGAAGTGGCCAAAAACGGTTTTCTAAAGTTTATCCTGATGCAGGACATGTGGCACCCCAGCCAGCTCAGCGGAGCTGGCAGACCTGCCACCTCCACCTTGGCGGTGTCGGTGCGGTGGCAGCGCGGCTGAGGAACCAGCGGGCTGTATGACAGGCAAGGAGGGGGACCTCCAACCCCCACCGGAGGCTCCAATAGCCAAAAAGGCCGGACAACTGCCCAAGAGACACCTGCGCCTTGGTGTCTCCTTCACTTTACACTTAGGACTAAATACGGAGCCCCCATTTCCTATGCCTAGGTCAATTTCATGTGAATTTCCTAGGCCTCAAGTCCATGAATGGACCCTGTCCATTCATTAATACATTCATTCTCCTTGCCCCGGCAGAAGGAACTGTGTTCATTCACTGATACATTCATTCACCTTTCCCAGGCAGAAAGGACTGTGTTCATTCATTTCCTGGCCAAGGAACCCATACACTATACCCCGAGACTAAGAGCCTAAGAGGGAGAAGCAGAAAGACAGGGAGAGAAACGGAGAAACGAGCTTTTCTCTCCCCACTTGAGTTATCTCTCTCTACCAGGAGCTTTGGTGTTTTTTTTGGTATTCTTTTCTGTAAATAAATTCTGTCTTACCACTAATCTGTGGTCCGCGGATTTATTCTTCAAATCACCGAGACCAAGAACCTGAAATTCCGGTATCAATCCTTTCACATCACATCTCTTGTTACTTTTGTATGAGTAGCAGCACTAAGTGATTGCACACTGGAAGCAGCTCATGCAAATAGTAAATTAAGTGGAAACTCACAGGAATAATGAAAGAAAGGGCAATAAGTCATGTCTATAGCATCCGTACGCATGTTAGCAATGCAGAATTTGCAGTTGGAAGAAAATTCTTGGAATAATCATGTTTGACTCGTTTATGAGTTAGGTAGTGTTTGTTATTAAACTGTAAAGTTTCTACAGTAAGTGACTGCAAAACAAATAAACAAATCCTGAAAAACACTAATATGTAGTACTCTATGAATCGACAGCAAGTTAAGTTTAGAATGAGAAAATGACTGACGTGCCTGTGACTCAGCACTGCTTGATGAATATCTTTCTCTGTCAATATATATTCCCTCTCTGTAAATAGTATGTATAATATACTCAAAGAGAAAAGATAGGCTACAGAATATTCTAAATGCATGAAGAAGTTACCTGGTAGAGAAGAAACAAAGTATCTTCTTTTTAAGTTGCCGGTCACTTCCTCATGGCTAAATGCACTGGTCAATTCTCAGAACTCCGTTCAGCACTTGACATTGTTGATCTTTTCCCTGAAACACTTTCTGCCCACATCTTGTAGGACACTGGTTTTACTATTTTTATTTTTTAAATATAATCTTGCTTTTACATTTTCTTTCTAAATTTCAAATTAATGTGAGGGTGCAAAATTTTTGGTTACATTGTTCTCACTTCCAAGGTAAAGTTCAACTTGTAGTTGAGCTTTAGATGAGATTCTACTAATTGCCCTCTCCCCATTGTTTTGTCCTCTCCACCTTGCTAGACTACATTTGTGTTTGATCATTTGTGTAGGTGTGCAATTTTCTAAATATCGGTTTCATATTAGTATTGAGTACATTAGATTTTTTTTCCATTCTTGAGATACCTTACTGAGAAGAATGTATTTCAACTCCATCCAGGTAAATATAAAAGATGTAAAGTCTCCATCTTTTTTATGTTT
The DNA here is from genome assembly GCA_963573935.1 of Arctocebus calabarensis. NCBI lineage: Eukaryota > Metazoa > Chordata > Mammalia > Primates > Lorisidae > Arctocebus > Arctocebus calabarensis. Next base: position 9,238 of record CAUYON010159499.1, on the reverse strand, counting down.
TCCTGGATGGAGTTGAAACACATTCTTCTTAGCAAAGAAGTCTAGTATTGAGCCTCCAATACCGTAACAGTCAAGGCTAATTGCACTATATGCCTTTATCATGGAGAGAACCAGAGTCTGGCTTTACTGGAATACATAGCTTCTCTAGACATGGATTCATTTTTCTGGCTTGTCATGTTCTTGCCATCAGTACCATCACAGCCAAAATCTTGGATTAGCAGAGTCAAGATACAAAATGATTTCATGAGCACAGGAATCTCTTATGTTGCCCATTTATAAGCCCATTTGTATGTTTATTTCTCTCCTGCACCTCCATCCCTGAACCCTAGTAACTACTAATCTCTTCTTCACTTCTATAACATTATTTCAAGAATGTTATGTAAGTGGAATTATATAGCATGTTACCTTTGAGATTCACTCTTTTCATTCAATACTTTTCTCTGGCAATTCACAATAGTATTCTATGCTGTTGCTGCACCACAGTTTGTTTAACCGTTTACCTATTAAGAGACATCTAGAAGGCTTCCAATTTGGGGTTTATGTGTAAACATAAGTTTTTATGCAGGGTTTTGTGTAAACATAATTTTTCATTTTTCTGTGGTAAGTGCCCAGGAGGGCAATTGCTGGATTATACGCAAATTGCATGTTTAGTTTTCTAGGAATCTGCCAAATGATTTCCCAAAGTAGCTTTGCAATTTTCTATTCTACCAGAAATATATACGTCATCTGGTTTTCTCTGCATTCTCCATAGCATTTTATATTATCATTATTTTTTATTTTAGCCATTTTGATAGGTGTATAGTGATATCTATTTCACCCTAATTTTAATTTGCATTTTGCTGATGATGTTGAGTATCTTTTTATGTGCTAACTTTCCTCTATGAGTCTTTGTTTATGTCTTAGGCCATTTTCTAATTGTTTTTTCCTTTTTAGTTTTGAGAGTTTTTCTTATATATTCTGGATACTTTATCAGATATGTGGTTTGCAAATATCATAGTCTATAACTTAGTTTTAACTTTAATGTGGCCTAGTTGAACTATTTTTCCTTTTATAGATCAAGCTTTTGGTGTCATTTCTAACAACACAGTCTAGTGTTAGCTACCAAAGACTTTTACGTTTTTCTCCATAAAAGTTACATATTTTTTATTTTTTATGTTTAATCCTGTGAACCACGCTGAGTTAACTTTTGTATAAAATGTAAGGTTTAGGTTGATGTTCATTTGGGGTGTTTTTGTTTGTGGTTGCTTATGGATGAGTAATTGCTTTGGCACCATTTGTTGAAAAGGTATCCCCCTCATTTTTGTATGCCAACAATGACCAAGTTGAGAAAGAAATAAAAAACTCAATCTCACTTATAATACTTGTAAAAGAAAATTCTTAGAAACAAATTTAACTGAGGAGATGAAGTACCTCTACAAAGAGAATGACAAATAACTGATGAAAGAAGTCATAGATTACACAAATGAAAAAATATTCTATGCTAAGTGATTAAAAGAATAAATATTGTTAAATTGACTATATTACCAAAGCAATCTATAGATTCAATATCATTATCATTTTTGATAATTATCATGAAATATCAATATCATTTTCACGGATTTAGAAAAATTATAAAATTCAGATGGCACCAATAAAGAGCCTGAGTAACAATAGTTATCCTAAACAAAAAGAACAAAAGTGGAGTGATCACGTTACCTGACTTCAAAGTATACTACAAAGCCATAGTAACCAAAACAGCATGGCACTGGCATAAAAGTAGACAAATAGGCAATGGAAGAGCCCAGAAGTAAAATTATATACATACAGTTAACTGATCCATTAATCATCAAAGAAATACAAATAACACCACAATGAGATAACATCTTAGTCTAGTTAAAATGGCCAATAGTAAACAGTCAAAAAAACAATAGATATTGGCATGGATGCAGTAGAAAGGGAACACTTATATTTCATTGGTACGAATGTAAATTATTGTGGAGATTTCTCAAAGAACTAAGAATAAGTCTACTTATTAATGCTGCAATCCCAATACTGCATATCTATCCAAAGGAAAATCAATCAGTATATAAAAGATATATACACTCATATGTTTATTATAGCAGAATTCACAATCACAAATACACACATGGAATAAACCTAAGTGCTCATCAACTTATGCCTAAATATAGAAAATGTAGTTGATACATATATATATATATATACCATGTCCACCTGCTTAGATATAAGAAAGAAAAAAATAATGTCTTTTCAGCCATTTGAATGGAACTAGAGGCCATTATCCTAAGTGAAGTTACTTGGGAATAGAAAAATAAATGCTTATTTTCACCTAAGAGCTAAACTATTTCTACCCAAGGGCATGCAGAGAAGTGTAATAAACATTGGAGACTCAAAATGAGGATGAAAGAATTGAGGGATGAATAATTAATTCCCTGTGTAAAATGTACACTATTTGGGTGAGAGTTGTATTAAATGCCAGACTTCCCTACCACTATACAAAGTATACATGTAGGAGAATTCAACTTGTACCCCTTAAATGTATTTTAAAAGTGTAGGGGTAGGGCGGTGCCTGTAGCTCTGTGGGTAGGGTGCTGGCCACATGCACCAGGGCTGGTGGGTTGAAACCCAGCTGGGGCCTTCTAAAACAAAAAAATAGCTGGGCGTTCTGGCAGGTGCCTGTAGTCCCAGCTACTTGGGAGGCTAAGTTAAGAGAATCACCTGACCCCAGGAGTTTGAGGTTGCTGTGAGCTGTGACATCACAGCACTTTACCAATGGTGAGGCACTCTACCAAGGGCGACATAGTGAGACTCTGTCTCAATTAAAAAAAAAAAAGTGTGAAGGAAGAATTTACCTTCCATTCGATTGTTCTTTCACTCTTACTAAAAATCAATTGGCCATACTTGTGTAGATTCATTTCTCAATACCCTATTCCATTCCATTTGTCTATTCATCTACTATATATTCTTCTACTCATCTCATACTGTTTCAATTATTAAATAGTGGGTATCAATATTGAGTGGAATTATTTCTTCCTCTTTATTCTTCCTTTTAAAGATTGTTTTAGCTATTCCAGGCTTCTTGTATCTTTTGATGTTAATTTTAGATTTAGAATAACTCATAGACTTTCAAATGACTTATTGACCAGCCACACTTCCAACCAACGGTTCACCATCTTGCCATTTACCTCATTATGCAGCAGCAGATGGCCTGATAGAATAGAGGAATGAGGTATTCAAGGCTCAGTTATGAAGTCAGCTATGTATGACACCTTCGAGGATGCAATTCTTTCCTGCAAGATGCAGCATGTGCTCTCAATTATGGAATTTTTTCCTAGCCAGAATCATGGCTCTGGAAACCTAGGGGGAGAAGCAGTAGTGGCCCCACTTATTATTAGTATAAATCACTCACAGAACTTTTGCTTCTAGGCCTACATGTTTGGATTCTGTTGATTTACAGTTGTTGGCTAATAGGTCTGTGCAAGAAAACGTAAAATTGGTCCATCAAACTGGGTTTTAAAGCTCCCAATAGGCAAAGAGGTTCACTATTAGCCAGGAAACTTGATTCTGATTCTCAACGAGAAATAGGGTTTGTGCTTCACAATGGGGTTGAGGAGACCTATTCCTAGATTTCCAGGTTACCTTCTAGAACTTTTGTCCCCAGTAAAAACAGTTTATAGAAGATTATAACATAAACAAGAAGACAACCAAGAACTAAGTTGTTTTAGGACGGAAAGTTTGGGTCGTCAAAAACCATGCCCATTTGTGGGACTGGCCGAAGAAAAGAGACATGAAATAAATACTAAACAACCAAGTTATTATTACCAGTTACATCCTGATGGTCAAGTGAAAAAACGAGGGTTAGCATAGCTGTGCAAATATCTTCCTTGCTTTATTGTGATGACATTTGTATATATTAACTAGTCTTTCCATCTCCCTTTCCTCTAGTATTTAATACAAAGTATATCAGCAGTTGTGGATCTAATAATCAGTCTTTAAATCATAAGCTATCAGAGGGGCATTATAATTTTACTGGAAGAAGAATGAGTATCACTAAAAGGTGCAAACAGGGACTTATTGGATTTAGGGTCCTCCCTTTGTGGGAAATGATGAATATACCTTATGTAAGGAATAGTTGCATTAGGTAATAGAAACCAGCGTCTGTTTAGTTTATAGGATGAAATGTGATTGAAAGGTGTGTGTGAACAGTGAGTGTCAAGGCACCGGCACTCACACTGAGCCTTCTCTTTTCTGTTTGTTTATCCTAAGAGGTACTATCTGAGAGTGAAATGGAAGCTACTATCTGAGAGAACCACAGACTCATCATTGTACAGCATCTCATTTTATTTCCTTTCTACTTAGCTGGATAAAGCCCTACCTGTTGCCACTTTTCCAAATATCAAATGCAGACGAGCTGTGTCTTCTCCTGGACCTGAAGTCCAGCCAGTAGCTTGTTTTCCTGCTTCTCCACTTCCAGTGTTTGGAAATACACCTACAACATAAGCTTTGGCCAGCCATTGAGAGGTGGAGGGTAAAACCATTTCAGATGAAATCCCCCAGGATTGTAGACCACATGAAAACTTATATAAAAGGTTTTCCCATTCTTTATTGGCAGGGACTTGGTGCCTGATTCCTTATCTGTCTGCCTTTGTGGGGCACACATGCAGGTGAGCAGCTAGAGAAAGACAAAGCTGGTACAGCTGGCATGTAGCTGGCCCCCTGTGCCAGCAGCTGTGATAAGAGCCAGCCTTCTGGTTTCTCCCTTCATTTTCACTTGACAGTCATCATTATCTAAGCCATGGATGGGAGCCTTTATTACCTCTAGGAGTGCAAAATCAGAAACATAAGAAATAATTAAATGGTTATAAAAGAAGCTTATAAAATCAAAATGAATAGTCTAGAAAAATAATTGAAGAAAAATGGGATCCAGCAAAGCCTGTTATTTTCTTTGTCCTTAAAATACCTAGAAGTCAGCTGAGCTGAGAAGGATAGAAAGTTGTAAAGGAGAGAGCTCAATGCTGGTGCTTGTATGGGTATTGGGATAGAGGAGAGGGCTGTGCCACCATCCTTCTCAGGCCTAAAATCGACAGTATTAGAGTACAGATCGGAGCAGAAGAGTAAGTGCCCTCTTTCTGCCTTGTTTGCCTTGAAAAGTAGCAGATCCCAGAAAAAATTTTCTTTTCCTCAGCAGGTGGTTGAATAAGACCATGCTGCGTGAGGAGTTAGGTGTGGGTCTGATCAGGTGCAGCCTTGAAGTCCCCACACCCTGTTTGTCTGGTTTTATCAAAAAGTGGCCCAGGTAGGACATTGATTACTGGCAGGTGAAAAAGGGCCCCCGATGTGCCTGACGGGGCACTGTGGATACGAGCTGACAGCCAGCTGATGGGTGCGGCCTCCTCATGGATCTCTATGAGGGAAAGTTCAAGACTGAGAAGTGAGCAGCCCTCCTCATTCATTTTACACCCCTGAATACAGCTAAGAATCAGCCTCAGGAAAAATCCTCTGTGACTGAGGGTCAAACTTAAATGATAACAGAACATAAACTTTGAATAGTGTATTTACAAATGAGTAGATTATTATTATTTTTTAAAATAAAAATAAACACCTTGGTAGAGTGCTGTGGCATCACAGCTCACAGTAACCTCCAACTCTTGGGCTTAGGTGATTCTCTTGCCTCAGCCCCCCAAGTAGCTGGGACTACAGGCACCCGCCACAAAGCCCGGCTATTTTGTTGTTGTTGTTGCAGTTTGGCCAGTGCCGGGTTCAAACCCACCACCCTTGGTATATGGGGCCGGCACCCTGCTCACTGAGCCACAGGCGCCAATGTTTTTCTAATGATCAATAGAGATGGAGACTCAAAATAGAAACTAAATCCCTTCATATGGGAACAAAATTAAATATCTGTACACCTGATCTCTCAGCAAATATATGGTATGCTCATAATGACCATAGCCTGTTCCATTTATTTTAGTGAATCTCCTCTTGTTTTAGTGAGAGGTGGCAGAAAGTATTTTGTTTTCTTCTTCAGAAAATGCAAAAGTTATCTTAGCACTAGTAAGATTAAGATGACTTTTGAATAGAACTCAAATGCTAAAATATCAAGGAGTTCAAATAAGAAATACAACTATTTTAACAAAAAGATGACCTTTTTTGCGTGGGGGAGGGGTAAAACAATACAATCCAAACAGTGGAGACTAGACAACCTGCCAGACAAATTTCTAAAAGAGCTGTAATATTTACAAAAAAGTTTTAGAACTACCCTGTAGTAAGAATTTCATGTGTTTTAAAGCAAAAACAATTTGTCTGTTAATCAAAAGAGAATTTTACTCTGCACTTGGCTCATATCAGTTCTTCAATTGTTCTAATAGTAAGTTCATAAAAAAATGCTAACACTAATTATATGACAACTATATGTATATGTAAATGTAACAAACATGTTAGTTAATGTTTTAAGCTAAGTTTTTTTTAATAAATAATGTCATACTATTATTATTTTCACTATTCCCATTGTCAATGTCTTTCAGACCTCCCTTTCTATTTCAAAAGAGCCCAGGTGATTTGAGTGTGTAAATTCTTTCTCTGGAAGTAACTTTTTAATGAGAAAGCATATGGCAAATTTAATAAAACAATACCAGCATTTTCCCAAGTTGTTCATGGAGTGGAAGTTTTATTTCAAATACTTTTTCCACAAATGTCTGAAAAGTAGTTGATTTTATTGAGCTTCTATTTTATCTTAAATTACATTAGACAAAAGTTTTATTTTTTACTCATTTCTTTGGTATCAGAGCACCTTCTTAGAATTTCTTTCTTCTGAGAATATGTGGTTCTGGTGCCAAAAGAAGCTCAGAAGTCTTCTTTAATATTTGTCTGCAAATCATGAATGGAGAAGACTTTTTTGAAGAGAACATCACATAGCAACTGCCCTAAGAAAGGGAATTTTGTCCAGAAAGCAACTCAGGGTTGTTAGAAATAACATCAGTAACTACAATGTGAAGCCAGCTTGTCATTCCAAAACAACGACCCTTTGAGACTATAATTTCCTTTACCAGGGGAGATTTTTTACTTTCACTCCCAAAGCCTCATTCTATGACAGAAAGATGATTATCCTAATAGGCAGCGTCTCCTGTCTGCCCTTGGCTGGTTTCAGTCGGATGCACAAACACACACAGCACACGAGCTCTTGAGCCGTCTGCCTACAGATGAGGTTCTTTTCCATTTCCAATCATTTCGAGTCATAAATTGCACATAATACTCAGTATAGAGGAAGCAGATAAGCTGTGTTAGATCCATTTTTAACCATAAAAAAAGATTATTTAGAAAATGGCAGCTCATGAGAGAGAATAAATGGTCTTTACTAAAATGAAGGAAACCACCTGCTTCTAAAAGAAAAAAATTTAAATAATTCCAACATTTCAGGAAGCAATATCACCCGCTGGCAAATCTTGATGGATTATTTATGCTTTTGAAATAGAGTCATCTAAGCATACGACCATCCTTGATTAATAATGAATGTGGATTCAGGGTGACCACAGCATTGTATTGTGCTACACAGCCAGCGCTAATCATTTGTAATAGAAGCAGCAAATGTGATTAGTCTATAATTACAATTGATGAGCAAATGATGGCTCATCAGAGAAAAGTGTATAATATAACCATAATACGCTTATGAAATAAAACTTAAAAACCGGCCAGGCTAGGTTCTGCTGAATGGTTCAAAGATAATCTTAATGTCATTCTTTCAAAGGGGTGATGATGTTGGATGGGATTAAAAGGGAGGTGTGGACACAAGCGAATGAGAAGGGGACTCAACAGAACCCAGGGGAGCAGGAGTTGATCTTGAGTTATGCTGGACTGTATTCTTCTCCTCTTTGTTTTCCGTGCTGGCTCTGTCGCACCTTCTATCTTCTTATCAGGGATTACTGTGGAGGATACATTAAACTAGCTTCAGTGTTTGGGTTTATTGTCTCTTCTTCTTACCATAAACACTTTATCTATAGTAGCCAGCTTTATCTCTAACGTCTTGTGTTCTCTGCAGGTTGTCTGTCGTTGAGATATGCTCATTTAGCTGGTCAGAGCTGGAGTGATGGGCGGCCTCCATGTGTACTCTGCATGCTGTCTGTAACCTTAGTGTACCTCTTCCTGTGGATGTCAGCCAAGTGCAGAGAGGTGAGGGCACCTATCCTGATATGTAGCATCCCTTATGTTAAGAGCTCAGGTGCACCTTTATGCTAACGGAGTTCACATGTACCTTAGTCATAGTAAGAGAGCGGAAGTTCTGTGAAGGGACTTGAGGAAAAAAAATCAACTGTGTTATGAAAATGTTAGAATTTGAGGCTACATCTTCCCATGTTTGCTCACAATGCCCCACCCTGAAACTATTATCACTAGAGATTGTCATTGTTATGGAATATCAGGGCACTAAAATAAGACTGTAAAGGTTGTTTCTCTGCAAGTGAAAGTAAAACATATTAACCATGGTAATAGGGTAAAATTTTATTCCTGAGAGACAGTCGCAAGTTATTATGTGGACTTACTTTGTTTTCATGACCTAAACCCCCAAAGTTAGAACAGTTTCCCTTTTTATCAACTTATCCTTTTAAACAGGTGCCATGTCTTACTTGATTTGACGCATCCTTAAGGGGAACTTCAAATAAACTTGATGCGAAGTGAAAAACAATTTTCTCCTTTATTACAAAAATAAGCTATGGAGAAGCAATAGAAAGTAAGAGGAGGGCCTGGTTTAAGAGTCCATGAAGGCTGAGTCTCTCACTACACTTTCTCTATGTGATCTTACTGTTCACACATTGTGTGGAGGGGACCTGTGTATTCCCGAGTATCAGAAAAGTATATATCAACAATTTGTTTTTCTCCATGCACTTCTCTTCAAACACCATTTCAGACAATAATGATACTTTATAAATGCTTTTGGATGATAATGCTTCATAAGTGGTGTAATCCATTGGGAATAAAAACATCTTTTTTTTTTTTTTGGCTGTCGAGAAACTTCTTTTATTATATCTGGGGAAAAAACCATCATTCTGGCCAGGAGAAATTAAAAGCCACAGATATATTTTTTGGTGATGTAGGGTAGAATGTGCTGAACGTATTCCTCTAGTACAGATGTTTGGGTGCCTACTTAGCCATGCCCAGTACTGCCCCAATGGTCCCTGTTTCTCAAGGCACACAGTCTCCTGGGGGAACAGTATCAGCAAACAGGCCATTGCATTGTGGAATGGCCAGTATT
>CAUYON010159498.1:0-46279 GCA_963573935.1 Arctocebus calabarensis | reverse complement strand
TATACTCCTTCACCTGTGTTCTCCTTCACCTGTATACTCCTTCACCTGTGCTCTCCTTCACCTGTATACTCCTTCACCTGTGTTCTCCTTCACCTGTGTTCTCCTTCACCTGTGTTCTCCTTCACCTGTATACTCCTTCACCTGTGTTCTCCTTCACCTGTGTTCTCCTTCACCTGTGCTCTCCTTCACCTGTATACTCCTTCACCTGTGTTCTCCTTCACCTGTGCTCTCCTTCACCTGTGTTCTCCTTCACCTGTGTTCTCCTTCACCTGTATACTCCTTCACCTGTGTTCTCCTTCACCTGTGTTCTCCTTCACCTGTATACTCCTTCACCTGTGCTCTCCTTCACCTGTATACTCCTTCACCTGTGTTCTCCTTCACCTGTGCTCTCCTTCACCTGTATACTCCTTCACCTGTGTTCTCCTTCACCTGTGCTCTCCTTCACCTGTGTTCCCCACTTGACTTCTTTTCAGACTTTCCTGTTTTCACCCTCTCCTTCCTTCTTTTCCTCCCTTTCTTTGTCTCATTTGCTGCTTTCTTTCTTTCCTGTCTCCTCTCTTCTTTCTTTTCTGTCTCTCCTCTCCCCTTCCTTGTGTTTCTTTTTTCTTTCTCTTTCTATCTATCTATCACTATCTCTATTTTCTTTTCCTTCCTTTTGTTAAATCATAAGAAGGTATCTTCAAACATCATCACACTTTACCCCTAAATACTTTGGTATGTATCTTGCCAATGTTTCCCTTCATAGCTACACCACTAATACTATACCCAAGAAAAATAAGAAATAATTTGCTAGTAATACCCAATATAAAAGACCATTATTTCAAATATATAAATATATTATTCCTTTTTCCTTTCCCTTTAAGCATTCATTACCACCTTCTGCAGTCTTTTGAGGAATCTGATTGTCTATAACAAATGTTGACAGATTCAGATTAAGCAGTTGTCTTAATCCATGATTAGAGCTAGATGGAACATTTCAGGAAGGAGGTGATATTTTCAACCTCAGACTACATTATATCAGGAGGCCCTCAGTGACAGACTGTCCTACTATTGACCACTTGGGTTAAGATGCTAATCATCAGATCTCTCCATTACAGAAGCATATCTATAGTTTATTTTCCCTGTAATTTTTGAAAATAATATTTTATGCAACTCTTTGGTCCTTTAACATATTTCTTTTTTTTTTTAGAGACAGAGTCTCACTTTGTCGCCCTCAGTAGAGTGATGTGGCGTCACAGCTCACAGCAACCTCCAGCTGTTGGGCTAAGGCGATTCTCTTGGCTCAGCTTCCCCAGTAACTGGGACTACAGGTGGCCACCGCAACGACCGGCTATTTTCTTATTGCAGTTTGGCCAGGGCCGGGTTTGAACCTGCCACATTTCTTTTTTTTTTTTTCTTAGAGACAGAGTCTCACTTTGTCGCCCTCAGTAAAGTACTGTGGCGTCATAGCTCACAGCAATCTCCAGCTGTTGGGCTTAGGCGATTCTCTTGCCTCAGCCTCCCCAGTAACTGGGACTACAGGCAGCTACCACAACGCCCGGCTATTTTTTTTTTTTTTTTTTTTTGAGACAGAGCCTCAAGCTGTCACCCTGGGTAGAGTGCCGGGGCATCCCAGCTCATAGCAACCTCCAATTCCTGGGCTCAAGCGAGTCTCTTGCCTCCGCCTCCCAAGTAGCTGGAACTACAGGCGCCCGCCACAACGTCCAGCCATTTTTTGGTTGCAGCCATCATTGTTGTTTGGTGGGCCTGGGCTGGATTCGAACCCGCCAGCTCAGGTGTACATGGCTGGCGCCTTAGCCCGTTGAGCCACAGGCGCCGAGCCCCAGCTATTTTCTTATTGCAGTTTGGCCAGGACCAGGTTCGAACCTGCCACCCTTGGTATGATGGGGCTCGTGCCCTACTCACTGAGCCACAGGTGCCGCCCCCCTTTAACATATTTCAGTTACAGTATTTTTATTAAATCTACATGCATTCTATAATAGCTAATAAAAGAGTACATAATAAAAACATTTTCCTTGAGAATTATTCCCTTGCTTTGTATAAAATGGAGAAATGACAAATCAATAAACTGAAAGAAGTAACCAAGGAGAAATTTTTTAAATAATCCAAAATAGTTATAGATATACTTGGGGCCTCGTAGAATTTTAAGTTTATGTAATTATTTCTCCTAGGGGTAAACATTGTAAGTGACAAATGATCATCTACGTTATAGGTATTGTCAATATGGACTCGCCATATGGTTCTGTAACACCTTCTTCTACACATTTGGGAAACTTTGCCTCCAACCTTTCAGGAGGTCAGATGTATGGACCAGGGGCACCCCTTGGAGGAGCACCCACAGCTGCTAACTTTAACAGACAACATTTTTCCCCACTTAGTTTGTTGACTCCATGTTCATCAGCATCAAATGGTGAGTATTATATGCTATAGTTCCATAACAAGAGCTTTCATATATATTCCTTTTTTTTTTGTAGAGACAGAGTCTCACTTTATTGCCCTCGGTAGAGTGCCGCGGTGTCACACAGCTCACAGCAACCTCCAACTCCTGGGCTTAGGTGATTCTCTTGCCTCAGCCTCCCAAGTAGCTGGAACTACAGGCACCTGCCACAACACCCAGCTATTTTTGTTGTTGTTGCAGTTCTGCGAGGGCTGAGTTTGAAGGCGCCGCCCCATATATATATATATATATTTGCAGTTTTGGCTGGACCCAGGTTTGAACCTGCCACCTCTGGTATATGGGGCTGGCACCCTACTCCTTTGAGCCACAGGTGCCACCCCCTATATATTCTTCTACAAAGAAAGTATTTATGATTTTTTTTTTTTTTTTTTTTTTTTTGCAGAGACAGAGTCTCTGTTTTGCAGTTCGGCTGAGGCCAGGTTTGAACCCACTGCCTTCGGTATATGGGGCTGGCACCCTAGTCGATGAGCCATAGGCGCCATCCAGGGTTTATGATTTTTAATGTTTGGAATTTTTAACTTTTAATCCTCTTCATAATTTTATTGCTGGTAAAAATGTAATTTGTATTCTTGGCAATCCATGGAATTTCAAAAGAATTTCAAAGTTTTTAAATTATTGGAATCAATCTAGATTATATGAAATGTGGAATAATATATTGAAGGGTTTTTTTTAATATGGATCATTTCTTGAAGCAAAAAAAGAAAATCTTTGAACTTCCTCTTAAGTTACATTTACTTTTAGTTTGAGAATACAGGGATAAACATTTTTAGTCTTCAGTGTAAATATCCTGTGCTTTTTATCTACGTTTAAATCTGGTCTACATAAATATCACAACTGATTTCACACTGTCAGATATGTATTTTTAACTGTAATCATCAGACTTATCAAACAGTGATAGATTTTTAAGCCAAGAAAGATCAGTCACCAATAGAGAATTTAGCTTGAACTAAGAGAATTCTCCAGTCAGGCTGGCTTAGTTTATTTTGACATAAAAATGTCAATCTGCTTCTTAAGGAAATTACAATAAGAATCCATTTTTATAAACTATCAAATTTTGGCTAGCAATGCTACAACAGGTAATAGTGAATCTGATTAACAATGAAGAGTAATTAAACTTAAATAGTTTTGAGACATACCAAAATACATTGCTGGTTAAATAAAGCCTGAGGTAATTTGTGGCCTACAGTGATTTTAAATATTGTATAGTCTTTCTTGTGTTTGTCAAATAATGACATTCACATCGGATATTCGTCATCCTTGCATAGGTTCTTCTAAGCAAGAGGAAATGTTTTAAGAAAGGTTCAAATTCAAAGCAATCGTTAAAGCCAGGTACCTTGGCAGTGCTCCTATAGTCCCAGCTACTCAGCAGGCTGAGCCAGGAAGATTGCTGGAAGTAGGAGTTTGAGGCTGTAGTGCACCATGGTCACTTCTGTGCATAGTCAGTGCACTCTAATTGGACAGAATAGTGAGATCCTGTATCTAAAAATTGGTTTTAAAGGTGACTTATAAAAATACTGAAACATCTCAGGAATAGCATACCAGTAGAAGAGGAGAAAGTAATCTGTGGCAGTTCTAACTGGAATCCTTTATGTATCCTTAAAAAAGGTTAGCAATTTCTTAGGAGTCATAATAGAGATGAAGGGAATATACCAGTATTGTTCAGCCCGGCTTATTGAAACATAAACCATTACACTCTAAGGAATAAATAGCTGTTTATCACATTTTAGTCCTAAATACCTAGGTTACAGCAAAAATTGTATGTAGCCTCAGTTATTTAAAGTTGTATTCAACACAACATAAATTTCTGTGTATTAGAAGAAATGGATTTATTTATTTAAAATTGACAGCTACATATTGATAAATGGAAGGTAATCAGTCTGTATTAAAGATTGGCATTTTATCTCACTCAGTAATCTCTCTTTAGGGACAAACATTTGTAGAGATTTTAGGGTGAATATGACTATAATAATTTTTAAAACATGGGAGAAAAGTTTAATAGTCATAATTACCAAGTAACTCTTTGTCATATAGCTACTAAGTATGTGTTAAACTACTGTTAAGAATAAAAGTTCATCGAGTTTAAAAATACTATTTAAATTAGTCCCCTACTCCACACCTTTGTCAGTACAATCCTAATATAAACAGTTATGTGAGCTTAGGCTTGTCACTTTAGTGAATGTTTGCATTTGTAATATACACCACACAGGATTAATAAATTAGGTAATGCACGTGTTGTCTGTTATTGCTGTTGTTTTTTTTATTTTGATGATAAGAATGAAGGTAACAATAATAACAGTAAATGTTAGTCCTGTTTTTTAATAGTTTTAGGAATGTGCCACTATATCCTATAATAGATGTGTTGAAAGAAAAATAAGGAAAAAATAGAAATGTGCTACTATATATAGTAATTCTGGAAAAGAAAAAAATAAAAGATGATTTAAAAGTGTTAAGTAAGTTTTGAATGTAGTCAAGACTAATAGAAAAGGGACTCATACCTGTAATCCCAGCACTTTAGTATCCATGGTAGCCGTGGCAGCCCTGGAAAGACTAATAGAAAAGGGACTCATATCTGTAATCCCAGCTCTCTGGGAGGCTGAGGCAGGTGAATCACCTGAGCTCAGAATGAGACCCCATCTCTACTGAAAATAGCTGGGTATAGTGGCAGGGACCTGCGGCCCCAACTACTAGGGAGGCTGAGGCAAGATCACTTAAGCCCAGGAAATTGAGATTTCTGTGAGCTATGATGTCACAGCACACTAGCCTGGAACAACAAAGTGAGACTCTGTCTTTAAAAAAAGAAAAAAAAAAAAAGACTAATGGTATGGAAACAGAGGAATAAACATTTTTAGAAATAGCCACTGATTAAAAAGCCTGAAATAACATTATGCTTTAGAATGGTTTTATTCTGAATGATGTTTTCTTGTACCTTTCTTAAAATTAATTTTTATTTCTAAATATATAACATATTTGAGGCAGCAATGACTTATATGTTAAATTGAAATGAAACCATCATAGGAATGAACATTTTCCTTAGAATGTCTACTTATGGGTGATTTATATTCACCTATTTATATATAAAAGCAAAGATGTTTTCTGATTTTCATGTTCGTAAAAAATAGGTCAAAAGAAAAAGGAATTAAAATTTTAACCCTACTGTTCATTTATAGGTGTTACCTGAAATTTTTTTGGTAATCTTAGAGACTGAATTCTCAGAGCAGAGAATGTTTTTAAGCACAGTTGACCCTAGAACATGGTTTGAACTGTGCTGCTTCACTTACATTCAGATTTTTAAAAATAAATACAATAGGGTGATTCTTCGATTGAAAATACAGTATTCGCAGAATACAAACTTGCATAGTAGAGGGCCAGCTTTTCTTACCCACGCGTTCTGTAGGGCCTACTGGGGGACTTGCGTGTGTACGGATTTTGGTATCCATGGTAGCTGTGGCAGCCCTGGAAAGTATCCTGCCCCATGGATACTAGATACTGAGGGAGGACCTTACATGAAAACATACTTACTGATATTACTGTTTATTACTTTAGTAATATATTATTTCAGAAACTCTTGAATAAAATTCACAAAATGTAACATTGTTTTCCCAGGGAGTTGGTGTATGCCTCTATTGCAAAAGTAATTGTGCTTTTTTGTAACAGTGCAATCAAATTAAGTTTTTGAATGTATGCTTTTTAAGATATTGATACATTTTTGACATAGGATGTCAGTGAAGCCATTAAAATTACTATCATTGTTGCTACCTTCCAACAACTGTTTTGTTACGGAAAATTTCAGACCTCTGGAAAAATTAGAGAATAATTCAAGGAATATCCTTACTCCCTTTACCAGCTATTGAAAACATTTTGTTGCTTTTATTTTCTTTTTGCGTTTTTGTTGTGGTTGAATCATTTGAAAATAAGGTACAAATGTGATACTTAAGATCTAAAAACATACATTGCTTAAAAATATGGACATTTTCTTAGGTAACCATGGTATCATTGTCTAGTACCTAATAGGTTAACATTAGTTCAGTATTAATCATCTGATATACAGACCATCTTCAAATATCCCTAGTTGTCAACAAATGTTTTTTAAAATAGATTTTTTTCTTCTCAAACCCAGAGCCATTCAAGATTTGCATTGTATTTGCTTATGTCTCTCAGTTCTAACTTTTGTCATAAACATTTTAAACTTGCAAGAATAGCACAGAGAACCCTTACATCATTTTCTCAGGTTCACTAATTGCTAATGTGTAACTACATCCCTCCCTTGTTTCATATGTATCCCTAAGTGTAGTTATTTTTTTTCTGAAAATTACATTTAATTCTCTTATCTCTTTAGTCCTAAGTAATCTAGAACTGTTTTCTCAGCCTTCTTTACCTGTCAATAAAAGACTTCTTGGAAGACTGTAGGCCATTGTTTCCTAAAATGTCCCTTAATTCCTCTCCACCCTCCACTATTATTCCTAATTAAATTTAGGATATGTTTACTATACCCAGAACTAAGCCATGAGGAAAATATAGTATAATTTTACTGTAGGAGGACCACTTTCTGGATTTGTAAGTCACATTATTCTTTCAACCCTGGACCCTGTTAACCATTTCTAAACTGAGGTGAATTTACCATAATGTCAAAGAAGTTTAAGCCTTAGGTCACCTCATTTGTGTAGGCCCTTTCCAATATGTTGTACATGATTTTATATTTGTAATTTCACATTTTTTCTAAAAAAAGTTCCCAAAGTTATATAACCTTAGGGATATACAAAATGTAGCTCTACGCAATCCTCTAATACCTGCTTTTTTCTCTAATATATAAGCTGTATTATATTAAATAACTGCTGAATTAAATTTTGCCTTTTTTTGTCTAATGAAACAAATGTTACCATTACATTATGGTAACAGATAGGAAAAGTGTTTCATTTACGCTCTTTTCATGACAAAGAATATGGACCCACCTAAGGAATCTTAAGAAAAATGCTGTTTACTCTAAGGCGGTGTAGAACCATCTTTAGAACTATCCAGGACTTGGGACGCCTGTGTTCCCCGCCTGTCTCTTGGAGGATTTGTGGTCTCTCTCTCACGTTCTGTTTCTGATGCATCTCTTCTATTCTGCTCTCTTCACACCTAGGCTTCTTCATAATCTCATCTCACCTGTGGTTCTCAGTGGCTCAGCTTCATAGCTAATGAAACCACTTTCTCTCTGTTCATCAATTCTGAGTGAGGAATGTAATTGGCTCCATTCATATGCTCAGGTCAGGCTGTGTCAGTCAGATTTTATGGGCTCACCTAAAATGGATCAGGTGCCTAGTCTTAGTCCAGGAGGCATGAGGAAGGGAGCAGGAAACAGGGTCACCTGATAAAAACTCTGGCTAGCAAAGTGGCAGAGTCTGTGAGCAGGAGACATCTCTTCAGTGGGTCAAGTCAGCAGGCGAGGCTGACCCTCTGAGGGCGTTACTCTGCTCTACCTGTCTTCAGAATGATGCAGAAAAGGAAAGGGAGAAGGGGAAAGATACCACACAGACGGTAGGGCATCTCCCAGGGATGAACCTAGGGAAGGGAAAGCTCATTTGTTCCACCTGCCTTCTCTTCATTTTGGTTGTTTTAGGTTGATTTTTCTCAAGGATTTAGGTGTGCCCTTTCAAAATGTAGTTTAAGAAAAAGTACCACAGAATTTGTTATTTATTCTTTATGCTTTCATGTTCTTGTAGTTTTATTCAGCCTTTTCCGAAATATTCTTACTTTTAATACTTTCCTAAATTTTGTCATCTTTAGTTTTACTAATTCTGAATTATGCTGTTATTTCATATCTTTCTTCTTTTAGTTCATTTTGGAATTTCAGGTTATTGCTTTCTTCTTGGACTGCTTTTTAATTGTATAGGGATCATAATATAAGTCTACCTTTTTATGTATAATAGGTTTATATGGAATTCAACTGTAGTTCTATTCTTAAGTGAAATGCGTTTTCCAGAATTTCTAGTAGGATAAGTGGATTAGAGCACTTTTTGTAGTTTAAAGGCTCTAGGATTCCTGTTTTGCTATTTTTAGAAGTATGCAGAAAACAAGGCCTTGTACTTTACTTAGATCTCCAGTCTTGTTTCCCGTACTTGCCCCACTGCTCTTCGCATTTGGTAGGATCTGCTTTCTGCCTTGCCCCTGTTGTCCCTGTCCCACTCAATTTGGATTCTGTCCTCAGAAGTTGTGGGGCTTTGTCCTAGGAAGGAGGCGTCAGCAGGTAGTTTTCAGGGTCTGTAGGGCCCAGAGTGTTTCAGCTTCTTCACACCTTATTGGGTACACCTTACAATTACCTGTGTGTAGGAAGAGCCACCCTAGTTTTACCTGCTCTCAGATTGTTCAAGGTTTTCCTGTTCTGTTCTTAGGTCTAGAGGATTCTCCATTGCTTCCTTCAACACAGGTACTGAGACCACATGAGTCTTATGACTGTGGCAAATTGTCCCTATTCACTTAGATGTGTGGATTCATTTGTACACGTTGTTTGTTTTGTTGTTGATATTTATTCATGGGTTTGGGCTTTGCTAAATCAGTGGCTTTGTTTTTATGTTGGGATTTGGGAGGAACCAAAACCGGTGTTGCTGTCACCTTTCCTCTTGATGCAGCATAAGGTGAAAATTTTACCAATTTAAAAATATATGTAATTGCTTTAGAATACACCAGTGCTTTTCTGTTTTCATATAATTTATTGAAAGGAAATCCTGGTAATGTTAATGTATGACCACAGGAGATATAATTCAATTTTTCACTAGAGGAGAATAGTTTTCCTGCTTTTCTAAATATAGATAACAAGCCCATATGTTTTATGTTTTTGTGCCCCAGTAATGCCAATATTTATATATAATGTTATAATTTATACAGTGTTTTCATATTCTTTTTAGTTAATAGTCATTCCACTTTTTGAGATGTATCATTTTAATCAACATAGAACTCCACCAGGACTAGTAAGATGGAGTTGATTGCCAGCTCAATGTAATTCTAAATATGTGTGGGAAATCTGTTTTGAAACGTATTCTGGCTAATAGCATGACTGAATTTTTCTTTCTCTTTTCTTTTTTCTCTTCCAATTTCCCCCTAAAAGATACCTTAGAAATAGAAGCACCGTGCTCATGTGTGTGTGTGTGTGTGTGTGTGTGAATAGATGGTAGGTAGGTCTTCAAATCTATTAAACATTCTGATCCAAACTTAAATGGTTAAATAGTTAAATGGAAAATATTGTTAAATGCTGTCTCTGAGTCATACAGTTAGGCAGTTATGAAAAAATTGTGGATCTGCAGGAATGTTTTGATATTTAATCTACATGTACCTCTCCCATTTATACCATTTAAATTTAATGGTATAAATTAAATAATACGCTTTATATTTAAACTTTTCACATGAAGCATACTTTTAAGTTTTTTTGTTTTTCAATAACATGTAAAGATACTGAATCACTAATGAATGCTCTCAAAATGACTATATTAAATAAGAACTATACCTTGGTTTGATGAGTACAGCTTAGATGTTGTCATTACCAAAAACATGTCCTGTGTAGCAGCCACAAGATACTGCAGTCGTGGGCAATGAGGTGTAGCCTCCTATTGGTATTTTATCCACATATATAAGGTTCTGTAAAGTCCTGATTTAAAGATCTTTTTGTTTTCCTTAAACTAAATTTTCCAAATTATTAGATACCTTAATACCCTTATTTTTTCCTCATGACATACGAAAGAACAAGTTTCCAAGGAATACATATAGTATAGGTAGTGATTTTTTCCTACTTTCATTTCGTTTTTGTGCGTTTTTAATTTAAACATTGTCTTCTTATTGCTCCGGTGTTATGATTTACTTAGTGTCAAAGGTTAATTATTTTAAATATTAGGCTGTGCGCAGTGGCTCCCGCCTGACATCCTAGCATTTGGGGAGTCCAAGGTGAGAGAGTTGTTTTAGGCCTAGAGTTTGAGACCAGCCTGAGGGAGAGAGAGACCCTGTCTCTCTGAGAAAAAAAAGAAAAGTTAGCCCAGCACTGTGGCAGGAACTTACAGTCCCATTTACTCCAGAGGCTGAGGCAAGAGCCCACGAGTTCAAGGTTGAGGTAAGTTAGGATAACATCTGTCTCAAAAAGAAAAAAAAAAGTCAGAGTTTAGTGGTTTATTACACAGGCAGTTGACTGTCTTGCAGCATTGATATTTACCTCTAAGTTATTCACTGCAACAAGATTATAAATATGTGTAATTTATTACTGAAGCATTACTCTTATATTTGTTTTTTTCTCTGAGAATGCATATTTAAGATATCTTCTGATTTTATTCTTAAGATTTGGTATATTTGAGAATAGCTACAAGAATTTGAGTGGATCTGCTAACATAAAGAAAAGGCAAATATTTAAGGTGATCGATATGCCAAGTACACTGGTTTGATTTTCACAAATTACATGATGCTGTAAATTGTCACATGTACTTTAAAACCATGTACATCTATTATGCATTAATTTTTAAGTTTTCACAAAGGAATTTAAGATTTGGTTTTATAAAATTACAAGTTGTATAAATGACCTGTATTCTAATCCAAAATACCTTTTCTCTAGATTCTTCTGCACAGTCAGTGTCCTCTGGAGTCCGTGCCTCATCTCCTGCCCCATCATCAGGACCCTTAGGGACAGAAAAGCCCAGTAGTGTCTGTCAGGACAGGAAAGTTCCAGTTCCTATTGGGACAGAACGTTCTGCAAGGATCAGGCAAACTGGAACTTCAGCCCCGTCTGGGATTGGGAACAATCTGTCCACATCGGTCGGGCATAGTGGCATCTGGTCCTTTGAAGGGATTGGTGGCAATCAAGGTAGAACATGCTGTCTTTCCTACTATAATCTAAGTTTGTGCTTTTAATTATAATGTAAACAGTATTTAACTTTCAGTCAGTTTTGAAAGCTCTATCTTCCTGGTTTTGTATTGACTATTTAATCACCTCTTTTTTTAAGATAGTTTTGTATTCACGGGATCTCTCCTGTTGCATTTATTTTGTCATTGTTTTCTGAAAATAGTCTAATGTAAACATCTTTTCTTTATTTCATCATATTATGGGATGTTAATGTTGCCTTTGAGGCACTTTAGTTTTTTTTTTTTTATCTTAGCTTTTTTCTTTTGTTTTGTAACACAAAGTGTTTGGATTATTTCATTATTACTATTATGTTACTACCTACAAACACAGCTGCAAATATATAAAAATAGGCCATTATTGTGCAACAATTCACAGTTCAATGTGGAAAATAGTAGAAAAATAAAATATTTTGTTTTTTGATTTTAAATATTATCAATTTTTGTTTCTGCCTCTTTGCTTTCCATCAGACAAAGTAGACTGGTGTAACCCTGGGATGGGAAATCCTATGATTCACAGACCAATGTCTGATCCAGGAGTATTTTCACAGCATCAAGCGATGGAGCGAGACAGTACAGGGATTGTAACTCCTTCTGCTACATTCCATCAGCACGTTCCTGCAGGCTACATGGACTTTCCTAAAGTTGGGGTAATGCTCATTTAAATACTCATGTTCATTGTTTTGTCCCAGTGATTGAGGGGGAGGGTTTCTTTTCCCCTTTAACCAAAATATTTTTGAGGTAGTATGCTTCTGTATGATATATTTGTAAAAGAAATCATACAGTGGAAAATATTTTTTAGATTCCTTAGATAATTTATACATTCTAAGAATGAGGTAGGTTTCCAATATTAATTTTAAGGCTACTGATTATATTAGGAAAAGCAAGCAGTGACTTAGATGTTAATCTTCGTTTGCTCCTGTTTTAAGGGTATGCCTTTTTCTGTGTATGGGAATGCAATGCTTCCTCCAGTAGCTCCTATTCCAGATGGTGCTGGGGGACCCATATTCAATGGCCCTCATGCTGCAGATCCCTCTTGGAACTCACTGATAAAGATGGTTTCAAGCTCCACAGAAAATAACGGCCCTCAAACGGTAAGGAATTCAGTGAACAAACATTCAGTGTTGATGAAGTACGGAGAGAGGTAGGATATGGGTAAATCATGATAGAAAGTATGGTGAATTCGGGCAGTTTAAGAAATAGAGGGAAATTTAATATAGCTGAAATATAGCAGAGGGATATGGGAAATGATACCAATGGTTTGGGACTAAAATTATGGAAGGCTTTATATATTCTATTGGGTAGCAGATAGCACACAAAAGATTTTAAGTTGCAAAGTGATTATCCTATAATTTTATACGTCAGAATTTATTAAAAGTACTGTAAATGCCAGAACTGTATATATGGTATAATTAATTCTGAAAATTCACAGAAATGATTGTACATACATTTAGCTTATTTTGGCATATGTATGGTATCATTGACTTATTTTCCTGTCTGCAAACAGAAATCTGTATGTTCTCAGGTAATGATTTTTTTAAACGATGATAAATCAGGTGCTGTTTGAGGGAAAAGAAGGTTGGAAGCAATAGATCAAGTGGGTTTATCCGTGTTTTTTCCTACTGTATTTTAGTACTTTGCAAATTGGATGAGATTTAGGTGTTTTAGTCCATAGATACTAAGAACACTTTCTTAGTTTAAGAGTTTTATTTTAATCATATGTATGTTAAATTCACATCTAATAAAATGCATGCTCTGTGTTTATAGGTGTGGACTGGACCCTGGGCACCCCACATGAACAGCGTGCACATGAACCAGCTTGGGTGATGAGGATCAGCTTGTTAGCCTGCATATTCCTTTTCATTGAGCGGAAATCATAAGTGGCCGAAAAACAATTTATGCTCCCAAATCATTCTACTGATGTGCTTGACTGAAGTGTGTAGGCTTTTTGCAGAAGAACTTAACTAACTGACCTATTTTCTGTGAACATTTGTGACTGCCCATTCCCCATCATCATCCGTTTTACCTTAGTTAGCATTTTTCTTACCATTTTTTCTTTTTTTCTTTTCCCTCTTCCTCTTTGGACATAACTTTCTGTTGAAGCTGTTCTTTGGCCGGTTGGTTTTAGTACTGTAAACTGCTTCTGAGCAAACACGGAAATTTAGCAAAATTATGTAAACTTGATCCTGAAGTTTTAGAATGGCAAATAAATGTACAATTGTTTACATAACAGAAAAGGCAAAGCAGAAAGTAAATTTCAATATGTCAGTATAGAGGCTCTACTTTATGTAGACTTAAATTAATGTGAGATATGTACCTTCATATTCAGAAATCTGGATGTTTCCTTCATACATTAAACTATTAATAAGCATAACTTTTCTACTTGTGTAATTTAAGTATAAAGTAAAATAATGGGCATTATCACTGGATGTTTCCCTACAATGGCTTTTAAAATACCCATCTTGCTCTCTTTGGATTTATTTGTAGCAAGGCACATGTAGAAGAAATTTCTGACTTTTTCATGTCTTTTTATCACCTTTCACACTTTCAGAACTAACACACACTTATCTCTTCACTCTTCTGACCTTATCTTTACCACTAATACCAGTAAAATTCTCTCACTGATAGTGAAAAAAAATTCATAAAGATTTTTCAATGTAATGGCTGTTACTATAGAGAGATGAAGCATCTTCGTCACCACCAGCTAATTATAAAATGTTTAGATTCTCTGAGAACTTGAAAGGCCACCACTGTTCCCAGTCAGCATGTCCAAGCTCTTAATATACTGTTAATTATTAAAAAACTCAATGTACTGTTTTATTTTGGATAATATTGATTCTTAATACGGGGGCTTCCCAGTCATAAGAAACAAGAAAATTTCAATTTTCATGAATGTAGTGGGAAATATCTTTTTTCTTTTTTCAATTTTAAAGGATTCTTGCTTTTTACACTTGTTGTATATTTTCAGTGAAAAGGATCAACAGCTAACTTGAGCCAAGTGATAAAAGAAATTTTGCATTTGTCATTAAGACAGTTTATAACAGATACATGAATACACAGATTACAATATAAAGTCTCCATTTAACCTGTTTATATAAGATACAGGGCCACACTAAACTACTCAGTGGGATTTATATATTCCATCCACTTGAAACAATAAACAGTAATGTGTCCAAGAAGAATGTGTGTCCTACCCTGTCTCATATGGAAAAATAAATTATATGGTTGATATGTAAAACAAAGCATAAAAGTGAAGTAATCACTTATCTTTTTTTAAAGGCATCAGTTTGTCTGTTTTAAAAAAATTAATGCAAATTCCACGCTGATTAAAACATAAACATTAGCTAAAATTAAGATAAATTACCCAAGTGACAATATTAATATGGTTCCTTACCTGTTCAAGTATACGAAATGATATCTTGACTCTTAGCCTGATAAAGATTTTTCAAACCTATCCACAAATTTATATAAACAGTACACTTATCTCTTTTAGTTTAGGAGGTTGTCTTAAAATATATAAATTTGTTTTTCTACCTATGTTTAATATGTCCAAATTTAAGGCAAGAGCTAAAAATACCCTACAAGTTTAGTTATGAAATAAAATTGTAGCACTTTACTCAGAAAGGAGTGTAACAATGTTATTTAACAGAGTATTTTATATATGACTTTTGCCAAAAAAATTCTATTTTTTTTTTCTTAATTCTTTCCTGTGTTAACTAGGGTTATTTTCTATTTAAGATAATCCTACTGGAGTACAGGTACTACCCAATATTTATTACAACACGAGTTGTGTTGTTTTATAGCACTGAATTTCTTGACTTCAAAACTGTGGGACAAGGGGGTGGGTACAGGTTGGAATGCTCCATATTTGGTTTTTGGGATCAGGCTTGTTTAGTATAATACCATGGTGTTAGAAGTCTGTACCAGAAACATTTTTTCAAATACATTTTTTATATTTCAGATGTAATGCAGTGCATTTTTATTTGAATAATAAAAAAACGTAATTTTTTAAGACCATGCAGGTCTTTTTTTTCTTTTTGAAAGTATGTGGTATCTGTATATGCAGACTACACGATGTATTTATTTTCTCTCATTCTTTTAAGCAGCGATTTAACTCTCAGAAATAACACTTGGGTTAGTTTCCCAAAATAGGTAATATCCCTATTGTGTAATCTGTTTATACTACCCTCTGATCATCTTAGAGATGATTCTGTTTACCATTCCCAACAAAGTGCTCATTTTAAAATAATCAATATATTACCCAAAACTGAAATCAGTATTTATGGAAAAGAAATGCCCTTTTCTGTTTCCCATTACCATAAAGTAAAATCATTTTTATTAGTAAATAAAATTAATTTTTTGGTAAGTTACTATACTTACAGGTCATTTTTCTTCTGTCTTTTGACTTAGTTACCAAAAATACATATTTCACAAATGTCATTTTGTATACTTCATTGTTCACTTTATTTTTAAAACAGTACAAAATGTTTGACTAAATAGAAATAATTCAAGATCACAAAACCTTCAGATCCTTAAATCTATTTTGACTTTTATGTTTTTCAAAAATGTTCTCATTTCCACAAATCTGGAACATTTGAAGCATACCAAAACATTCTTTTAAATATTAAATTTTCAAATCACTATATAAGCAAATCATGATAAAAATTGATTCACTTCTTGGCTCAGCGCCTGTGGCTCAACAGGCTAAGGTGCCAGCCATCTACACCTGAGCTGGTGGGTTCAAATCCATCCTGGACCCGCCAAACAACAATGGTGGCTGCAACCAAAAAATGGCCGGGCGTTGTGGCAGGCGCCAGCCACTTGAGAGGCAGAGGCAGGAGACTCACTTAAGTCCAGGAATTGGAGGTTGTTGTGAGCTGTAACACTACGGCACTCTATCCAGGGTGACAGCTTGAGGCTCTGTCTCCAAAAAAAATTGATTCACTTCTTAATCACTGTAAGATAGATTCAGTATTCCATTCTATCAGTGTACTGAGATGTATCCAGATGTTTCACTTTTTGTAAATTCTGGATGCTCCTGAATCTCTTTGGAAATACACATCCCACTGATAAATGCTTATTACATGAAGAAGTCATGACATCTAATTAATTGAGATGACTGGAATTTGAAGATGAGAGCACCTTTAATGCTTTAGTAAAACTATATTGCACACTTTGATTGTAAAAATAAGTTGAATTTTGGGTGAGTATAGAGAAAAATTACCATTGTAGCTTTGACAAAAAACCTTTATAATGCAACCAAGTACAGGATTAATGTCTGTTATAAGAGGTTTCTTTCACATTAGACTTCTACTTTAAATGAATTCACTTGTGAAAAACAAGCCAATTTGTTATGTTCCATACTTGAAAATCAATGATAAGACAGATGACATGAAGATGTTTTTTAATAAAGAAGAAAAAAGGTAATTGTACATTAGGTAGCTTTGGTTTTGAAAGGCCATTCCTTAAATAAGAAGGAAAAAGAAATAAGCCTAAATCTGATTTTAAAGAATTTAAATAAATTTGAGAAAAACTTGACATAACTAATATAAAGAGAGGAATGAGCTAGTTGGTGTTAACAAATGTTTTCAGTTGGTTACTCTTGTACCTCATTGTTTACTCTGCAGCTCAAAAGATACAAGTCACTACAGTGTTGGATAAACAGTACCTACCTACACATTAGTGACAGTACTTTTGTGTTGAGCTTTATGATTGACAAATACTTCAACATTCTCTACTAAGCAGATAGCAAGTTCTGATCATCC
Organism: Arctocebus calabarensis; assembly: GCA_963573935.1. Taxonomy (NCBI): domain Eukaryota; kingdom Metazoa; phylum Chordata; class Mammalia; order Primates; family Lorisidae; genus Arctocebus; species Arctocebus calabarensis. The sequence goes on along the minus strand of CAUYON010159498.1, from coordinate 29,203 downwards.
CTATTATATGGATTAAGAAGTGTGTTTTTAGATCCTTTTGTAAGTTCATAAGCGTGATGATTGGGTTTTCATGCGCATGCGTGAGATGTGCCTCCCACAAATCTTGTTACGACGTCGGCACATTACCCACCTAACATGAAAAAAAAAATGTGTATTTAGTAGGACACGTAAAAATGTTCATACCTATATATGAAATTAGCAGAAATCAATCATGAATTTTATTTAGATCACAATATTCAAATTTAAGATACTACTTTTTAAGAGGAGAATATAATATGTGACTGCATTATGTAGCAAAAAGTTGGACCTACAGCTGTTGAGAAGATGCCAATCCTAACCCCTAATGTAGTTCCACAGGACAAAGTCTTAACGGTTTTGATAAAAAAGCTTTAAAACCCTTGGTTTATCTGTTCAGGTTGTTATAACAATAATAATAATAGCATAGTAAAGATAAAAAACCCTTTTGGTTTAGATTATGAACAGTGAATGCATAAACATTGATTTTTAGTTTAAGGATTTGGTTTATATTTTCATTCAACTTTTCTGTCTTGAATCTTAAAAGCTCAGAGTCCCTAAGCTGAGTATCAGTGTGAAAGGGCTAATTCTGAATCTCACAGTTCTCTGGAAGGATGGTATGCGGCAGCATGGATGGCATTTCCTTACCCCCACAATTTTTAGGTAAAGAAAATTTCTACTTAAAACTGAATTTATTTCCACTTTAAATCAGCAGTTGGTAAATTGATTGGTTCTTTTCTAACTTAATGGATAGGGCAATTAGTAGGTGTTTTCATTTTAAAAAGAGTCTACATATAGCATATATTGTGGTGGGTTTAAACACAAAAATTCAGAACATAGACTTAATCAGCCAGTTTTGAAGGAAGATGACTTCCAGAATTCAGAGAAAAAGCTTAGCTGGTACGCTTGGTTTAGGTGCAGTGAAGTAAGGAAAAGTCACTGTAGTTTGACATTAACCAACTGGATTCCTTTTCAGAAACCAATGTTTTATTCAACACATTTTTGCCTTTATGTGTAGGGATTACCCTTCTCTGAGGAAACCCCCCCCCATGTCATTCCAGTTTATTTGCTGTTACCAGTAACTCAAAACGAAAATCTATATAGACCACGTAGATTGGATGTATTCCTTTTAACCAGAAGACATGTAATACTGCTGTTCAGCTCTTTAAAGCTTATAAGTAGGCTCTAAGTAAAGAATTCATGGTACTAATAATAAGTGAATTACTGTGATAATTCCTGTTAAATCAGGAGAGGTAATCTTTTATTACCCATAATATAAGAGTTTCAGCCAGGTACAGTGGCTCACGCATGTGAGCGCTTGGAGAGGCTGAGGCAGGATCATGCGGTCAGGAGTTCCAGACCAGCCTGAGCAAGACAGCGAGACCCTATCTCCAAAAAAAAAAAAAAAATTCTTAAAAGTAGCTTGGTTGTGGTGAGCTACTTGGGAGGCTGACACAGGACTGCTTGAGCCCAGGAGTTGGAGGGCTGAGATATGACTGTGCCACTTTACTCCAGTTAGGTGACACAGCGGGCTTTGTCTCCAAAAAAAAAATATATATATATATATATATATATTTCTAATGGAACTGATAAAACAGCAAAGAAACTCAGTTTGCAGGTAGGGTTGAAAATAGTAACTGCCTCAAAGGGTCTATACTCAAGACTCAGTTAAAAACACGCTGTGCTCCCCAAGCCAGCATTAGGCACTGTTCTACGTTGGGGCCAGAAAAAGGTGGGAGGCCAGCTTCTGGTAAGAAAACCCATCCACGAGCTTAATTCCACTGCCAATGACACCATCAGCTTCGATGAAAAAGACGGAAATCCGCACGCCGAACATTAACTTTACAAGGCGAACTCCCACTGGAGCGCAGCCGCCAGCCCGCAGTTCCGGTCGGGTCTTCGCGACCTCCACCCCATCCGCGTGAAAGTTCCGCGGGTGCGCAGTAGACTTCCCCAATGCCGCGTGGTAAAGGCGGGCTTTCCTCTGCGTAATTTCCGGTGCGACACATGACGTCGCTGGCCTGCCGGAGAAGATCAATCCCTGCAGCAGGCGGGCTCTCAGGCGTGGACGCAGGCGCGTGGCGGCGTGGGCTGGCCAGCGCTGGTCCCTGGTGTGTCAGGTCCACGTGCTGAAGATCGTCGCGGCGCAGATATGCTGAGCCGGCTCGGCGGCCGGTGGCGGCGGCCACTGCCTGCCGCGCGGCTTAGGGCTGCGCCCCTGCCGCGTGTGCCGGGCCTCCAGCGCCCTGCGCTCCCGGCGTGGGCGGCGGCCTCAGTGTCTGCGGCGGGCGCGGGCGGCTGGTACGAGGCCCTGGCCGCGTCGGCGCCGGTGCGGGGCGCGGAGCAAGTGCTGCTCAGCTCTCACGCCGCCACCGGCCTGCCCTGGTGGGGCAGCATCCTGCTCACCACCGTGGCCTTGCGCGGCGCCGTCACGCTGCCCTTGGCCGCCTACCAGCACTACATCCTGGCCCAGGTGAGCGGCCCGAACTGCGCGCCCGCCCGGCGCTCGCCCCGTGCTGCCTCCCGCGAGCTGAGCTTGCTTCGCGACCGCTTACTTGCTCAAAAGCGTGACTAGCGTCGATGTGTTAGTAAGAGATGCTGGATGGCACGTCGACCTCCTTTCGTTTGCATTGCTGGTCTGTATTCGGAACTCAGGCGGTTACTAAACTTGCTCTAGAGAGAATTGAGGCAAAGGAATCTCTCGCAGAAGAAATTGGAGAAACCTATAGAATTACCGTCTTAAAAGTCTTAACAGCTAGTATGTCTGCAACATCTTTCATTATCAGGAGAAAAACTGCTAAGTTAGTAGTTGCTGAACTTGATTTCTTATCCACTCCCGCCCATATTCAAGCAGTCACTTTTTAGTGCTTTATTCTCTTGTCCTTGTAATCGGGATAGCATTATTTTATGTGCCTACTTCACAATGTCATGAGATCAAATCAGATAATAAGGGTTAAAGTGCTTTGAAAACAGGGAATTACTGAAATGTGAATTCAGTAATTCAGTAATTCGGCATTTCAAAAATAGTGGCTTTCATGTTTTCAGGTTATGATTATTAAGAAAAAAGCCAGAAGCAAAAGCGGGAAACAGCAGCATTAAGGCTGTGAGCTACTTTACATAAAGATTTAACACAGAGAAGGAATAAGGCATAAAGATTTAACACAGAGAAGGAATAAAGGCAGTTTTTATTTTTTTCTTTTGTGTCTATTAGACACTAATAAAGACTCCTAACAGATGGCTGTTCTCTCCTTTTACATTACCAGGAAAAATAGGGATCAAGTATCAAAGCCCAGGATGCAGTTCTCTTTTTATCCTTATAACCCTATGAAGTAGGTGCTATTATATATTACATATAGGTGAAGCAACAGGATTTTATTTTTTATTTTCACTTTATTTTGTATTTTATTTTACTTATTTTTTGGCACTAGGATTTTAGTTAGTAAGAGATGCTTGATGACACATCGACCTCCTTTCGTTTGCATTGCTGGTCTGTATTCGAAACTCACATGGTTACTAAATTTGTTCTAGAGAGAATTGAGACAAAGGAATCTCTCACAGAAGAAATTGTGTGGAGAAACTTATAGAATTACCTCACTTCATTGCCCTCGGTAGAAGTGAGGTATAGAATTAGTCTCACTTCATCGCCCTCGGTAGAGTGCTGTGGCATCACAGCTCACAGCAACCTCAAACTCTTGAGCTTAAGTGATTCTCTTGCCTCAGCCTCCCCGTAGCTGGGAACTACAGGTGCCCGCCACAACGCCCAGCTATTTTTTTTGTTGCAGTTGTTTTGTTGCCCCGGGCTGGATTCGAAACCATCACCCCTTGGTGTATGTGACTGGCACCCTAACATCTGTGCTACAGGCACCAAGCCAGATTTAAGGTTTCTTGACATGGTCAGTAGACCAGATTTTTAAATGTGTTGAGGGAATAGATAGTAAAATTTTGAGTGAGTACGAATAACATTCCTTAATGTGCTCTTAACAAATTCTACTTTTTCTTTAGCTAGGTGGAAAATTTGCAGCCAGAAATAAAAAACATTGCCAGGCATCTTAACCAAGAAATTGCAATTCGTGCAAATCAGTTGGGGTGGTCCAAAAGAGTTGCCAGGTAAGGTAATTCTTTGCAGATAAGGCCAAGAATGAATGAATGATGAATGAATGAATTTATAATGTGTAAATAATTATGTTGATTATAGACTTGGGCCTTCTGTAGCTTTGACAGTAGTTATTTTGCTCTTTCGCATTTTAGTAAGTCAGTACATGGCATGACAGTTTTACATATGGGACTGAAAGCAAAGGAAGAGACAAAGAAGAGCAGGTCCCTGAAAAGACAGACCTATAATGAAATAACCATGATGGTGAATTAAGTCCTATATAAGATTACATTGATGTCATTGGGAAAGTCAGGGAAGCCCTCACAGAATGAAGATTCTTTGCCATTCTGTTGTGACGTTGGTCAGCAAATGTAGGCTGTTCACAAACTTGACCCTTTTTTTTTTTTTTTTTTTTTGAGACAGAACCAAGTTGTCACCCTGGATAGAGTGCTGTGGCATCACAGCTCACAGCAACCTCCAATTCCTGGGCTCAAGCGAGTCTCCTGCCTCCACCTCTCAAGTAGCTGGGACTACAGGCGCCTGCTACAACGCCTGGCCATTTTTTGGTTGCAGCCATCATTGTTGTTTGGCGGGTCCGGACTGAATTCGAACCCACCAGCTCAGGTGTACGTGGCTGGCGCCTCAGCCCGTTGAGCCACAGGCGCTGAACCCACAAATCTGACCCTTTTGAAAAGATCCAGGTCCAGCAGGTAGTTGGCTACAGGAAAGGGAAGGCAGAAATCCTTAGAGCTGCAATAGAAGCACTTGGATAGCCACAGTACTATCCATCAGCTGTGGAGTTACCAGCTGTCCTGTGCAGTTATCTGCCTTAGAAAATCCTTGTCTGAGAGTGCTTGCCTGTACCCAGTGATGCCTGTAGCCACTCACTGGGAACTTCTGCATCCTCCTGCCTCAATCCCCTAAGCTGCCGCTTGTTCACTTTCCCAGCTGATTAGCACTAGATTGTGGGTGTTCAGTTCACAGCAATGAGATAAATATGGGCTTTGTGGTATGAATGTATGTCATCTATATTATTATCTGTATATTTTTTATCTATGAAGGTGTAAATTTGCCAACTGTGTTTAACATGAGATTGCATCCATCTTTATTTGGTGTTAAAAAGACCTGACATTAAAAAAAAATAATTGTGATGGCTTATGTCTTTATTTGATAAAAATTAAAAATTGACAAACCTGTAGTTTTGAAATTTTGCTGATCAGAGAAATCTGAAAACTACAGCCATAGTCCAAAACCAAAAGACCCCCTAAATCAGCAGCTGTTCACCTGGATCATAAAAGCAGCCTAGCTGAGATGTGTGGCACTTGCTTACACGACTTGGCAGGGTGACTGTCTGGGTACATCTGTGCATGGATGAGTGGCTTTGTAGAAAGATATATCTGAGGCTTCCTGCATTTTTCATTAGTACCAAGTCTTGAGTGGTGAAAGGGAATTTGTCAGGTCTACAGCCCGGAAAGCAGCCTATCCACACTGGTGATAAATACAGTGTTCCTAGAGGTGGAAACCTGATGTGGAAGTCTGATTTGTGTTTTGTTTTTGGGGCGTTGTTTTTTGATTAAAGTTTGCAAAAGTATTGAATGCCTGCGTTGTACCTAGTGTGCAAGACATTTAAAGGTGAGTAAGATTCAGCAATTTCCCTTTAAGGAGACAGTCTGGAAAGTAAGACTTCAGGCAAAAATATAGTTAATAGAGAAACAGATTTTAAAAGTCTTTGCAGAAGTATTAATTGAAAAAAGGTCATTTTGACAGGCTACGAGTATAAATAAGACAAAAACCACATAACTACAAAAGGTATATTCAGAGATTAAGTGATTAAGTTTGTCTGCAGTGAAGAGATTTAAGTAAATTGTACTTTTAGCTTCAGTATTTTTGATATTAATTGAGATCACACCATGTCAGTAGTAAAATTTCCTCTGTTGAAGCCTCATTGGCTAAAGACCTCCAGGGACAAAACCTGTAGACAGCAGCATCTGGCCTGTCAGATGCTGTGCAGTTAGAGAGAGTGGCTTTGTTCACCCTTTGTTTAGGCAGCCCCTTAACAAAGCGTGACTACTAACGCCCCTACTCAAATCCTTTAGCCAGTAACCACAGCAGGGATTTATTTGTGCCATGCGGATAAGGCACAATTAATAGTTAAATGACATTTTCTCTTTTCCCTTCCCTCAATGTAGGCTCACTTATCTAAAGCATATGAGGAGGTTTATTTCAGAGCTGTATGTTCGGGATAACTGCCACCCTTTCAAAGCCACCGTGCTGGTCTGGATCCAGATTCCAATGTGGATCTTCATGTCTATTGCTCTCCGGAATTTGAGCACAGGGGCAGCACATTCCGAAGGTAATTGTTAGAAAGTGCTGTTTCTCCCAAGTAAGTTCCTAATGTGTCCTTGTTCTCCAAAAGAAACCATACTTTTCATAATTAGAATATGTTTACTATGTTGTTTACAAGAAAATAGAATATGACACATTTTTAAGTGTAAAAATTTAAAAGCTGTAACTATTCACAGACTAGCATTTTGTGTTGGAGAAAAAAGTTGTGCATGAAACTAACCTGAATAAATCCAGGGCAAATCTTTAGTGTAAAGGACACCTTATTAGAATTGGCAACTACTTCTATATTTTTCTCTGCTATTTTTAGGACTTCTATTACTTTATTTATAAAACTGTTTCAACAGGTTTTTCTGTTCAGGAGCAGTTGGCTAACGGTGGGGTCCTATGGTTTCCTGACCTTACTGCTCTGGATTCCACTTGGATTCTGCCTGTCTCTGTTGGTGTTGTCAACTTACTAATAGTGGAGGTCAGTGGTTTTAAATGAAATTTGTTTGCCTTTAAAATCATTGGTATTTTTGTTCTAACATCAAATATACATTATGTTTGAGTTGGCGGAAATACCTCTGAACTAGTATTGATGCTCTTTAGTTTCTCGTCCCACATCAGAACTCTCATAATTAAAATAAGAGCACTGAATAAGAACACTTTCAAAGTTTTTTTCAGCCTTAAAATTATTCTGAAAACAATGTAATATATACAGTTGTGTGATTAATTAAGATGCCCCATCAATGAAGTCTACTAAATAATTTTATTCCCACAGTAAAGTGATGTTTTGCGTATGTGTTTAATATTTGATTTTCTAGATAGGGAACATAGTACCTCACTGTTACTTTCTTGCTGTATGGCTTTTACAAGATGCAGTGGGAAAAGCACATACGTGTAAAGTCTGACCTGTCCGCCATTCACCCTTCGTCCCATGGTGCTCTACTCAACAGTTTAGGGAGAATATGCCTGTGATTTCATGTATGTGTGTAGTGTACTGCAGGTACAGGCCTGAACAGTGACATAAAGCCTATGATTTCATAACGAGTTGTTCTAAGACTCTGAATGGACCGTGGACTCAACTGGACTAAACATGATTTACCTCAGTTCCCATCTCACAGACTTCCTGTCCACTGATGTAATATACTGGGAAATGTAAGGTCTTGAGGAAAGACTTCACATGTATCCAGATGTGTTTTGTGAGAGCCCCTATCTCAGTTCTCAGTGACTGGTAGATCAACACAAGGTCACGGTGGACTGATGTCAACCCTCTGGTCTGTTCTTTCAGACCACCTAAAGACTGATATGTAAATGCTCGTTCTTACTTATAATATGTGCCAGCATTGTCATGAGCAATTTAATATGAATGAGCTAATTTTAAAGAGTCCCTTGAAGGTAGGTACTATATCATTGCCCTGTATTTTTTGGTAACTAGTATTTAAAAAGCTCCATTTAAGAATTCTGCACAATTATTTATTAGAGATGATCAAACCAGATGCACACTCATCCCAGACCAGCCTGGGCAACATAAGCCAGAGCCTGTCTCAAAAAAAAATTATCTATCAGTTAAACTTTTTTGCTTTTATAAAAGTAGAAGTGGAAGCCTATCAAAAATCAGTTTGTATTTTAAACCTTACTGATTTAAATGTGTATTTTAATAATCTTTGTGTCTGTATGTCTTTTACCCCTTTAGATTTTTGCTCTACAGAAAATTGGAATGTCTCGTTTTCAGACGTACGTCACCTACTGTGTCCGTGGGGTGTCCGTGTTGATGATTCCCATTGCCGCAATGGTCCCTTCAGTGAGTGAGACCCACGCTGTGTGTGGTGTGTGCTGGATCTCCCGCCCTGAGCTTATGCTGCCTGCTGCTCTGACGCTTTGCTGAGCTCCCTTACTGGTTTCAGAGTTTGTATGATAAATAATTTACTGTCTCTTCACCAAATAACACTTGACTATTTTGGCGGGTTGGTTAATCTTCCTCTAAATCAAACTCCTTTTTTCTGCCTTTTTTTGGTCTGGCAAACTATCTTTTATAATACCACGAAGGTAGTATTTGCTTTGTTTGATTAATACATTGAGTTATTCCTACCTACATAGATTGGACCAAGAAATTTAGCATTTCAGAAAGAAACAAAACTTTGTGCTGACCCAATATGAGTTCATATACAATATTATTTAACCTCAGAATGGGTCTATAAGATAGGTACACTTGTCTCCGTTTATGCCTAATTAAACTTATGCTGGAAATGGAGAAAAGAAATGGTTATATTTGCAGTTATTTCGATTTGCATTTTTCCACTAATACTTTAGAAGTTACTGAGTAAAAGCTATCTCCAGGATATCTCTGGTTTTGCTCAGAGCCGACACACAGACCATAAAGTAGCATCCAGTTAATTTTAGTAGTCAGGGTTGTACTTCATAGCAGTTTTCTAGGAATCTAAAGAATTGTTTGTGGCATGAAAATCTCTTCTAAGATTTCACTGGATATAATATTACCATGAGTCCTTTGTAAAATAATGTATCTCTGAGACAGACATCATAATGTCATGAGAAATAACGCAGTAACATCAAGTGCCTGCCGTGCACTTCTTGCTTAATAGCGGCATTGCTGGGAAACCCCCTGTGAAGGAGAGCAGTGCAGACTCCCTGTGCTTCTGCAGAGAACAATGCCGTGAGACTGAAGATACCTGGGAGTGTAATCAAATAGGGGCTATGACCTTCCAGTAAGGGAGTCGGTTCAAAGTGACTAACAAATATCTAAAACAGTGCCATAAATAACCCAATTTATTTATTCTCTCAATATAGAAATTCAAACTCAATATAGAATTCTCCTGTAGTTTGGGGGTGGTGGGGCAAGTCTGTGAAGGCATGAGAGACCCAGCCTGCTCTATCTTTCTACTCTGTTACCCCCAGGCTGAGATTTTGGCTGTCAAGACCACAGGCCATGGTCATGACAACTGCTGGAACTTGTTACCTTGCAGGAATGACCCGGTTGCTTCGGGTGCGGTCACCTCCTGTTCAGAAGCCTGCCTTATGTCCCACCAGGCAGTGGTGGTGACTTCATCATTATGTGGCCTTGCCTCACTGCAGAAGAAGCAAAGAAAGATAGTCTTTGTTAGGTAGCAATGTACCAGCTGAAAATCAGGATTTGGTTACTAAGGAAAGGGGTTGATAATTAGGAGGCAGCTGATGGTTTGCCATAGTTGTACTCAGGTACTTTTTTGGTTGGTAGATAAGTCAGGTGAAAGTAATATCTAATATTTATTCAGTGTTGACTTTGGGCCAAGCCCTGTTTTAAATGGCTTGCGCGTATCACCTAATGGAGTTCTCCTGCAGTGCAGTGAGGGAGGCCCTGTTACAGTCACCACTTCTGATGAGGAAACGGAAACACAAGGAGGTTAAATGACTAACCCAAGGTCACTTAGCATTAATGACAGTCCTAACACATGTCCAGGCAGGCTGGCTCCTGCTGTTAACTGTTATGCTAATCTCCTTTGAGGATGTGCTGTAACACTTCCTGCCCCTAAAGACTGAAGTCGGCACAGCTGACAAGCTCAGGTGGTGGATGTGGGCCACAACTGGGTGCTGCTCTCCGTGAGCCATCTCACTTAACTGTCACCACAGTCCTCTGAGGCAGAGATAACTACTGTCCCCATTTTATCGATGAGGAAACTGAAACAAGGAAAATATCTTACAGGCCAGGCGCGGTGGCTCACACCTGTAATCTTAGTGCTCTGGGAGGCCAAGGCGAGTAGATCGCTTGAGCTCAGGAATTTGAGACCAGCCTGAAGAAGAGTGATACCCCCTTCTCCACAATTAGCCAGGTGCGATGATGGGCACCTGTAGTCCCAGTAGCTGGGACTGAGGCAAGAGGATCTCTTGAGCCCAAGAGTTTGAGGTTGCTGTAAGCTGTGATGCCACGGCACTCTACCCAGGGTGACAGAATGAGACTCTGTTTCAAAAAAAAAAAAAGAAAGGAAAGAAAGAAAAATAATTTACTGGGCAGTGCCTGTGGCTCAAGGAGTAGGGTGCTGGCCCCATATACCGGAGATGATGGATTCAAACCCAGCCCTGGCCAAAAAAAAAACTTCAAAGAAAGAAAAAGAATTTACTTAAATAAGTGACAAGTAAGATTCAAACTCAGGCAATTTGACTCTTATCACCTGAGCTCAGAAACGATAGGGTTTTGCTTTTAGGGTTCAATTACCTTCCAATGTCAAAGGAAAATTTGGAACCAATGTATGTATAAGAGCATTTTGAAAGACTATGGAACTCAATCAAAGACCTGAATAAATAGTCTGGATGTTAATACAAAAGACGTTGAAGATAGTCCTGAGACTACGTGTCTCCGAAGCCAAAGAAAATGCATCCCTGACTAGAGAAACATTACTAAGAAAAATTTGGAAGATAGACAACTACATGGGGAAAAATAAGGTTGAGGGAGGCTACGTTTGCCATCATAAATGGCTGCGCCCGCAGTGTCCCACCTTCAGGATAAACAGCTTGCCAGGACTCTTGGTGGGGACAAAGTCCTCTTAGTTGCCAAAGATAGGGGATGAGCGCTCTGTTGGGCCTGTGCTGGGGAGCTCCTTTCTGTCACTGCATTGTGCTATATGTACCTCTCTTTTTGCTTTTGTTCTTTCTTTAGACCTTTTCTTGTCCGTCAGGTCCATCAGGGGACCTAATAGCTGCTGCCGGTCCTGCTTAGTCCCAGTGTGCTTGTGTTTACAGAGATGGTTGTTTTGGTTTTCATCCCTGCCTGCCTCTGGACTGTGGTGTCCTTGCACAGTGGTGCTAACATTCGTGTCTTTTCTTTATAGTCACTTGCTCTCTACTGGTTGTGCTCCAGCTTCATGGGCCTTTCACAGAACTTGCTGCTGCGTTCTCCTGGATTTCGCCGACTTTGCAGAATACCACTGACCAAGTCAGATTCAGAAACTCCTTATAAAGACCTATTAGCTGCTCTTTATGCCAAAATCATTTCAAAAAAGTGACATATTTTAGTAATTTTCAAGCAGTTAAAGTGTCACTGTCACCTTCATGTGTGTAGAGATTCTGGTATTATTTAATTTGCCTTTGTTTAAAATCATGGACTAAATGAAATATTGTAAGTTGAGATATAAATTCAGGTATTTCTGAACATAATTAAATCTTTCAAGTGCTAGAAATGTAGTATGTTAATTTTTTTTTTTTTTGAGACAGTCTCACTCTGTGTCCTTGGTAGATTACCGTGGTGTCACAGCTCACTGCAACCTCAGACTCCTGGGCTTAAGCAATCCTCTTGCCTCAGCCTCCCGATTGGTGGGACTACAGGCACCTGCCACTATGCCTGGCTAGTTTTTCTGTTTTTAGTAGAGATGGGTCTCGGGGTCTTGCCCTTGCTCAGGCTGGTCTCCTGAGTTCAGGCAGTCCCCCCACTTCAATCTCCTAGAGTGTTAGGATTACAGGTATGAGCCACTGCATCCAGCTGTATGTTTAATTCTAAGAGTATTAAGGTGGAATCGAAATGTCTATCCCTATTTATAAAGGTACACTTCTTAGGGGGCTCAGAACTACAAAGAACAGCGTTAGAGACGGAATGACGTCAAATTATACTAAATACGTCACACATAAAAGCTTGGAAAATAGGAGAATTCAGTGAGGTGATCTTCATGTTTTAGAGGTAGGGAGGATTATTGACCTATTTGAACACCTGATAAAAAGGCTGTTACGGTTTTCTCTGCAGAACAATCCCTAGGACTCATTAGTGGGAACGTCACTGACACCCTGAAGGTCTTCTGGCAACTCCTGCTTAAGAAATCCTGTTCTAATGGAACACACATTAATATTGAAAAAAATCAGTCCTGAAGAAAGCACTTGAAATCCATGCAGTAGAGCAGTGTGTCTGTCCAGGCACCCGGCCCTGCTCTGAGAGCATGTAGAAAGTATACATTCCTTTTCTGTGACTTAAGAAGTATGGAACAAAGTGTAGCTGTGTGTACTCCTGGAGTCCAAAGGGGACAGTCTTCAGCATTCAGTTTGTTTAGTCAAACGAAGAAAATTAGAAGAGCCGCTACCTGTTGTGGAGGGGATTTATAAAATGTTTAGAAGGAGTAAGTACTCTAATAGACTTAAAATATGACAGAGGTTTAATAAGGAAAAGCAGTTTTTTAATTTGGAAAGATAAAATTAACACTGGTTGGAATAATTAGGAATAAGCTAACAAGTATTTGAAAAGATCATAAATCTTCATCAAATTAGAATATAGACCTGATTCTAAGAAACCTTATCATCCCAGCTTGCTGTTTTACCATAAAGTAAAAGCTCAAGTGGAATTAGTCATTTCTTTGAGTCTATTAAGTCTATTAAGTCTTAATTGGCCCACTTAATGGTGTTACAAATTTTTTTTATTTTTATTTACAAAGATGTTTTTGGAGATGGGGTCTTGCTGTGTTGCTCAGGCTGTTCTCAAACTCCTGGCCATAGGGATCCTCCACCCCAGTTTCCTGAGTAGGTGTTACAGCTGCAAGCCCCCAATGCCAGCTGATGTTTTCTAATACAGAAAAGCTTACTACTACATAACAGAGGTAAGAAGCGTGGTTTCCATATTGCTGCAATTCACTGAGAATTTGGAGGTACATGGTGGTAATTAGGATTAGATCCTTTTTTCCTCAATTTCAAGTCCTGGTTATGACAGCCCTGTGAGCCAACTGTACTTTCTAAACACAGTAAAGAAATTGAAACTTACATATAGTTGATCTTTATTCTTTGAGAATTTGCCTACTTGCTAAAATTTATTTGTAACTCCCTATATCAGTATTTGTAGTAATTTTGACATCGTTCATGGACAAAACTTTAAGTCTCCACCTAACAGGTCAGACAGGGTGGCACTCTGCTCTCCAATGCAACTTTCATGATGAACAAGCATCTTCTTTGCCATCTATTTCGTGCCATGTGTTTTGCATTTCTGTGCTTTTTATTGGTGATTCTACTGTTTAAAATGACCTCCAGGAGTTCTGAAGTGCTATATAATGTTCATGTAATGTTCCTAACCTCCAGAAGGCTGTGCTGTGCTTTAAGGAAAAAATAAGTGTGTTAGGTAAGTGTCATCCATGCACACGGTAGGGTGCTGTTGGAGCATTTGGTGTTACTGGATTAACAACATAGTTGTGTTGATAGGTCACAAGAAATGTCAAGACTTGCAGGACCCTAACTTGTGTGTGCCTTAGGAGCAGCGGCTCACTGATTAAGTGCTGTGGACTTGGCAGGACGAGATGACCACGAATAACAAGAATTGGTCGTGTAACATGTGCAGTCGAGGAAGCAGAGGCAGAAATGGTTGTGCTGTTTTTATCACAATAAAAAGAGGAACAGGGGATTTGAGAAAAATCTTGGCAGTTACGAATTATTTCTGGGACAACGTGGTCCTTGTTACATGTACTATGGTGTATTGATTTGGATATTTTTCTCATGATGAAATGAGGGGAATTATTCTTTCCTTACCTTGTCACCTGTGATATTGTGAAATGTGTATTTGGGCTTTATCCTTGGTTTCTGAAATCCAGTTCCTGACACCATTGGAGTCTGTAGTTCTAAGAGTGTCTTTTGTATACTGATGCAATGCCTGGTGGCTGGGGTTCCTAGATAATTCAGGACAGGGATGGTTAGCTTAAAGACCGGGTCAGGATTAGAATATTAGAACTTTCAGCATCACTCCCCCCCCACCCCCCACTCCCCTTCCGGCACACACAGCCTGTGGAGAGGAAGGAGGGCTGAAAGCTAAGTTGATCACTAGTATCCTGTGATTTAATCACTCATGCCTACTTAATGAAGCTTTCATAGAAACCCAAAAGGACTGGTTTGAGAGTGGCCTGGGCAACATAGCAAGACCCTGTATCTGAAAAAATGAAAAAAAAATTAGCCAAGTATGGACACATACACCTGTAGTCCCAGCTACCCAGGAGGTTGAAACGGGATCACTTGAGCTCAGGAGATGGAGGCTGCAGGGAGGTGTGATTAGGAAGCACTGTACTACAGTCTGGGTGACAGGAAGACTCCATCTCTTTAAAAACTGTGTGTGTGTGTGTGTGTGTGTGTGTGTGTATGAAAGTATTAACAACTATATATTAGAATTTCATCCTTGAACATTTCAAGCAAAACCCTAAAGACTCTCAATTCATATGTTTTCTGTGTTGATTATAAGGAATACATAGGTCCCAGAAATGTCCTGATAACGTTAAGAAAGTGAAAAACTACCAGTGTAATCCAGCTGATGCTGATTGGGAGGATCCTTTAGCTACATTAACTTTGGTGCTATGGTTTGAATGTTTCCTCCAAAACTCTTGTTGAAACTTCTACCCATTGTGGCAATATTGAGAGGTGGGGCCTTTAAAGGTGATCAGATCATGAGGGCTCTGCCCTTACCAGTAGATGATTCATTTGTTAATTAATAGATTAATGAGTTATAATGGGAGAGGGACTACTGGATTTGTAAGAGGAAAAGTGACCTGAGTGCAAGCATGTGATGCCCAGTGCTGTCACAGTCCGTCTACAGAGTCCCTCGCGCTCTCCAGGTGCAGCCCCTAAGTCTGGGACTTCTCAGCCTCCCTAAGTGTAAGAAATGAATTCCTTTTCTTTATAAACTACCCAGTTTCAGGTATTCTGTTGAGCAACAGAAGATCAGCTAAGACATTTGGTTGATGCACAAGATTAAGTTGGTCTGGGACTCATAAAATTTTGTTATTTTTATTTTATTTTATTTTATTTTTGAGACACTCTCATTCAGTCGCCCTCAGTAGAGTGCTGTGGCATCATATCTCACAGCAACCTTAAACTCTTGGGCTTAAGCAATTCTCTTGCTTCAGGCTCCCAAGTAGCTGGGACTACAGGCACCTGCCACAATGCCCGGCTATTTTTTTGTTGCAGTTGTCATTGTTATTCGGCTGGCACCATAACCACTATGCTACAGGCACTGAGCCACAAATACAATTTTAAATTTCATAGCTTTGGATCACCTGAGGTCAGGAGTTTGAGACCAGCCTGAGCCAGAGTTAGACCCCATCTCTACTAAAAATGCAAAATTAGCCAGGTGTTGTGGTGGGCACCTGTAGTCCTAGCAACTGTGGAGGCTCAGGCAAGAGGATCGCTTAAGCCCAAGAGTTTGAGGTTGCCGTGAGCTAATAGGCTAAAGCACTCTATCCAGGATGTCAGAATGAGACTGCCTCAACAAAACAAAAATAATAATAAAATTTCATAGCTCAGGAAAAGGAGCATGAGGTACAGTGTTGCTGGCTATGAGTTCCATGTTAATGAGTCTGTAGAAAACATTTTTCTATGTGTGTTTTTGTTCAAAGACAATATACATAAAGTATATATTTATATTCTAAATATAGTACATCTATCTATCATGTACAGGCTCACCTCACCTCATGTGTGTATCTCTCATGTATAGGTGACTTCATAGCACGTGCGTATCTCTGTGTACAGCCACACTTCATAGCACATGTATATCTCTGTACAGGCATACCCCATACCACCTGTGAATCTCATGTACAGCCACACTTCATAGCACGTGTATCTCCTGTACAGGAGCACCTCATAGCACGTGTGAATCTCATGTACAGGCAACCTCATTTATTGCACTTGGTTTTATTGTGCTTCACAGATGTGCTGCTTACAAACGGAAGGGTTGTGGCAGCCCTTTTTCAAGCAAGGTCTGCAGGCACCATTTTTCCAAGTGTGTGCTCTCCTCATGTCTGTGTGTCACGTTTTGGTAATTCTCACGTTCCCAGTTTTTTTCATTATTATCACATCTGTTATGGTCATCTATGACCTTTGATGCTACTATTGTAATTGTTCTGGGGTACCAGGAAGTACAGTCATGTGAGAGAAAGACCCTAGTGGAGCTCTGTGTTCTGACTGTTGACTACTCTGCTCACTGGCCATTCCTTCTTCCCTCTCCCTGTCCTCAGGCCTTCCTATTTTGTGAGACACGCAATATTGAAAATAGGTCACCTCTTGTAACAGTCCTACAGTGTACTTCTAAGTGTTCAAGTGAAAGGAAGAATCCCACGTCTGTAACTTTAAAACCTAGGAATTATTCAGCTTAGTGAAGAAGGCATGTTGAAATCCAAAATTGACTGAAAGGTAGGTAGGCCTTTTGTAATAAACAGCACAGTTGTGAATGCACAAAAAGTTCTTGAAGAAAATTACAAGTGCTATTATAATGAACACATGAGCAATAAGAAAGGAAAACAGCCTTTTTGTTGACATGAAGAAAGTTTTGTTGGTCTGGATAGGTTATACCAGCCACAACATTACCTGATGCCAAAGCCTGACCCAGAGCCAGGCCCTGACTTCCTTCAATTCTGTGAAAGCCGAGAGGTACGGAAGCTGCAGAAGAAAAGCCTGAGGCCAGCAGGGCTGGAACATGAGGGCTGAGGACAGAAGCCGTCTCTGTAACATCCAAGTGCAGGTGATGCGGCAGGGGCTGATGGAGAAGCCATTGCAAATTATCCAGATCTAGCCGAGATAACTGATAAAGGTGGCTGCGCTAAATAGCAACTTTTCAGTGTCGACGAAACGGCCTTCTGATGGAAGAACATCCTGTCTAGGACTTTAATAGCGAGAGAGGAGAAGTCAGTGCTTTAAAGCTTCAGAAGACAGGCTGACTTTCTTGTTAGGGGCTAATGCAGCCATTGACTTTGAGTTGAAGCCAGTGCTCACAGACCATTCTGAAAATCCTAGGGCTCTTAAGAATTATGCTAAATTACTTTTCCTATGCTCTAGAAATGGAGCAACAAAGTCTGGAGGACAGTACTTGATAATACAGTTTTCTGAATATTTTAGGCCTACAGTTGAGAGCTACTGCTCAGAAAAAGATTCCTTTCAAAGTGTCACTACTCACTTAACACACCAGGTCACCAAGAGCTCTAATGAACATCTACCAGGAGGTCAGTGTTGTCTTTGTGCTGCTAACACAACATAACATTCTGCATCTCATGGATCAAGGAGTAGTTTTGATTTTCAAGTCTTCTTTAAGAAATACATTTTGTAAGGATATAGTTACCATAGATAATGATTCTTTTGATGGATCTGAGTAAAGTCAGTTGAACACCTAGAAAGGATTCACCCTCTGGATGTCACATTTATAATTCATGGAAAGAGGTCAGAAGATAAACATTAGCAGAAGTTTGGAAGAAGTTGACTCCAACCCTCTTGGCATGACTTTATGAGATGTAAGATTTCCTTGGAGGAAGTGACTGAAGGTATGGTGGAAATAACAGAACTAGGATTGGAAATAGGAAGAAATACACTGAATTTTGGTGAAGTGCTAGGATTTAGTCCATTTGCACTATTATAAAGGAAATACTTGAAGCTGAGTAATTTATAAAGGAAAGTGCTTTATATGACTCATGGTCCTGCAAACTGTATAATAAGCATGGTGTCAGCATCTGCTTCTGGAGAGGGGTTCAAAAAACTTGTGATGGAGGTGGCCTGTGGAAAGAGTGGGAGCAAGAGAGAAGAGATGACAACAGGTTCTTCTAAACAACCAGCTTTCTCACTTGTTAATAAAGGGAGAAGTTTATTTTCATGGGGAGGGCACCAAGTCATTCATGAGGGCTCCACTCCCATGACCCAAACACCTCCCACCAGGCCCCTCCAATTTTAGCATGAGATTTGAAGAGGCCTGACATCCAGACCACACCACAGAGAAATCGTTTGTTAAAGGAAGTGTCAGTTCATTGTTTTATTTGATGAAACTACCACCGCCACCCCAGCTTCAGCAGCCACCGGCCTGATCAGTTAGTGGCCATCAACTTCAAGGCATACCTGTAATCCCAGCACTGTGGGAGGCAGAGGCCAGATGATTGCTTGAGCTCAGGAGTTCAAGGCTTGTCTGAGTGTGAGTGAGACCCTGACTCATGAAAAAAATTGAAAAACCCAGCTGGGCACCATAGTGAGCACCTGTAATCCCAGTGGCTTCGGAGGCTAAGGCAGCAGGATGCCCACAGCCTGAGTCTGAGGTTGCAATGAACTATGATGCCATTGCACTCTGCTCAGGGAATAGGGTAGAACTGTGTCTCAACAAAAAATAAAAAAGAAGAAAAATGAACTAAAAATTTAAAAAATAGAACAAAACTTGTGAAGATACAAAGAAAATGTTTTTGTGTAGCTGTACAATGTCTAGGTGTCATTACAAGAGTCAAAAATTTAAGTTTATAAAATAAGCAAGTTATAGTAAGCTAATGTTAATCTGATACCGAAGAAATAAATAAAAAATAAATTTAGTGTAGTCTAAGTGTGCAGTGTTTATGAAGTCTACCGCAGTGGACAGTAACTCCCAGTCCTCCACCTTCACTCAGTACCCACTTACCAACTCAGAGCGACTTCCAGTTCTGCAGACTCCTGTATGGGGCATGGCAACTTCCCTACACAGGGGTACCATTCTTTTATCTTTTATGCCCTATTTTTATTGTACTTGGTGTGTTTCGCTATACAAATAATTGTCATTGTGTCATATGTGGTGTAAATCAGGGTTCTTAAATTATGATCCACAGGCCAGATCTGCTCACACTTTTTTGAGGGGACAGCTTGCAAGCTAAGAATAGTTTTTACATTTTGAAATGATAGAAAAATGTCCAAAGAATAGTATTTCGTGACATAAAAATAAAAGTGAAATTTAATTTTCAGTGTCCATAGTGATTTTTACTGGACCACAGCCACGTTCATTTGTTTGCCTGTCGTCTTTGGCTGCTTTTTCACTCCATCTGTAGAGGGAAGTAGTTGTGACAGAGGCCCTGTGCCAGAGCACGTCATGGTCTGCTGAGCTCACAGCGACGGGTCCGGTGATGCGTTTGTGTCCCCACAACGTTTTGAGTGGTGTGTGTATTGCCTCACTGTGACTGTTTTTATTGCCAGTTCATATCCAGTCAAAAGAAGAAAAGTGGACATCAGATACACCATTAAGGCAGAGAAGCGAGTCAATTATGTCGCATAATACATAAAACATTTTATTTATCACACAGTGATGTGATCACTGGCTGAGAGAACACAACATATGTTGACATTGCCAGACATCAGAATATTCCCAGGTCAGAGGAAAGTGATTGTCTAAAAAACTGGAAACTTTAAAATGCAATATCTCATTGTAGCAGAATAGACTCAATTGGTGAAATGAGTGGCTTTTAAATCAGTACAATACATATTTGAAATGGGTTCTGATTAGATGTATAAAGGAATTTGAGTTGGTTGAAGTGGTTTAGAAATATGAGCTACACTTGAATGAGTAGGTATAAGAGTCTGGTGAGGCCTATAGCTGGTTCCTAGGTGACAGTCCTATGGCCCACTCTGAATTGCCACTACGTGTAATTCCCTCCTAGAATAATAAAATCCTGCCTGTAGTGGTTCATGCAAGATATGACGACAGGCTGGGATTTCACTGGATGTGGAGCACAGAGCTGGGCGCTGTCTGTGTCCACTTGCTAGCACACTGTCTGCAGTTGTCTGGTAAGTGCGTTGCTAGCACACTGTGGATTGGTGAGTGTGTTTGTTATTGATTGCATAGGTTAGTTTGGGTCTGTCTTAGTCTGTTTTGTATTGATGTGATAACACTTGAACCTGGGTAAGGTAAAGAAAAGAGGTTTACTGAACTAACAGGTCTGTAGGCCGTACAAAAAACATCTGCTCTGGTGTTCTGGTGAGGGCTTTCGTGTCAAACCGTGGCTGGGAAAATCACAGAGCAAGTGAGCAATTGTGAATAGGGTGTCCTAGATGTGTCACTGTTCACTGTGGCAGGACCATTCTTCACTACAAGAACTCATACCTTCTTGCCAGAGGAAAAACCCCCCCTCCAGGGGAAGGGCACCAGGCCATTAGTGAGGGATCTGCCACTGTGGCCAGACACCTCCAGTTAGGCCCCTTCTCCCAACACTGCCACATTGGGGATCCTATTTCAACATGAGATTTGGTGGGGATAAATCATCACACCTGCTCTGACTTAATCCTGCTAGTAAAGTTGGGAGGTGAAATGGGGTATGATCTCGTGAACTGACATTCACTGAAACTCTTGAAAGGCTACCACAATTGTCCAGAAAACACCTCCAAGAGTGGTGTATAACCAAATGTATTTACTCAGTTACTGTTTAAAACACTATCCCCAAACGGACTGCTATGATGAGAATAAAAGATATAAGTCTTCAAAAAAGCTTTCAAATGACTATATCATTAAGATACTTTCTAAATAGAAGTGATTTTTTTTTTCCTTTTTTTTTTTGAAACAGAGTCTTACTTTATTGCCCTGGTAGAGTGCCGTGGTGTCATAGCTCATAGCAACTTTAAACTCCTGGGCTCAAGCAAAGCTCTTGTCTGAGCCTCCTGAGTAGCTGGGACTACAGGCATCCACCACACGCCCGGCTCTTTTAGAAGTGGGATCTCGCTCTTACTCAGGCTGGTCTTGAACTCCTGTGTTCAAGCCCTTCATCTGCCTCAGCCTCTCAGTGCTAGGATTATAGGTGTGAGCCACCACACCCAGCCTGTAATTGCTTTTCGAAGAAATATTTTAAAGGCCAGGTGCTGCGGCTAATGCATTATAATCTCGGAAGAAAGGAGGACGAGAAGGAGGAATGGAGGAAAGGAAGATGTATGTATGTATGTTAATTCCTATGGTAACAAAAGAAAAAAAACAGATTGGCCACCCCATTGGGATTGGTCCCCGGAAGGAGATCTCACCACTGACCACCACCAGAGCACCCTCAGATACATGGCCCCGCCAGGCCTTCTCACGCTCTCTTAGGAGAGCCCACCTACCCACAAAGGCACGGATACAAAGAATTGTTCTGGAGAACTTGTGGGTTGCCAAATGCACTATTATGGGTCTTTCCTGTCATTTAATCTCCCCTGAACAATCCTCATCATTATCTAACTTTCTTTCTTAGATGAACCTCCCACTGCACCACTACTCCTAACCTCCCCGCTCTGCTGTTCTCCATTGTACGGAGAACAGAACTCCCCTAAAGCTTCTGCACTCCTCTGCACCTTTCCTTTTCTCTTCTCCCCTCAGGATGGCCGAGGATGGAGGACACTAATTTGTACTTACAGATTATTACTCTTCTCCTATGTGGAAATAACTTTCCCTTCACACACAGCTGACGAGACCGAACACTGCCTTCCTGCTCTGTTCTGACAGTGCTGCCAGCTCACTCCCTCACTCGCTGGCTTGCTGTCTCTGCCATCAAAGCTAAGTGTACCATCCACTGACACCTCTGCCCCTTAGCTGTTTCCTCTGCTGTGTTAGACAATAATTTCCTTCCCACCCTTCAGGAGTAAGTTTTTCTCATGATAGCTCAATCCGTTGTGGGCCATGGATAGATGACTGGGCCAGGGTTATTCATGCAGCCCAGGCTGGACCAATTATATCTCTCTTGGAAACTTGAACAAAGTCAGCTGACGGTGGGGAACTTTTTATGTTCAGTGAAGGCCAGCCCGGCCATCACAGCGGCCCCAAAGCACATGCGTGGTGGGATAGCTAGGGCATTGCAAGGAAGAGACAGCTGACACATGTATTTAGAGCAGTGCTTTTCACCCTTCCTAGTGCCGTGACCCTTTAATACAGTTCCTGTGGGTTTTGATCCACAGCTTGAAAACCTCTGATCTAGAGAGAAGGCAGAATGACACCGTCTGGCACAAAGGTGAGTTTAAGAGATCTCACAGTCTCCAGCCCCTGAAGGGGTTGGGTAAATAGGCAGAATTTCAGAGTCTTGAAATTGTAGTCATGTATTAGTTTTCTATTGCTACAGTAGCAAATTATCACAAACTCAGGGATTTAACACATATTCACTGTCTTACAATTCTGGAGTTCTGAAGTCTGAGTGGGTCCACAGGCTGCATTGCTTCTGGGGCTTCAGGAGAGAAGACATTTGACTGGCCTTTCCAACTCTAGAGGAAGGGTGTCCAACTTTTTGGCTTCTCTGGGTCATATGGGAAGAACAGTCGTCTTGGGCTGCATGTTAAATACACAAACACTAAGGAAAGCTGTCAAGCAAAAACATGAAGGTCTGTGCATAATCGTCATGATCACCACCACAGATGAGCTAGAAAAGTCTGCAAATAATAAGCTTGATTATGCAGTGGCTCATTCAGAGAGGCTTTTAAAATCGAACAAGCCCCAAGTTTGTGACCACTAATACAGAAAATATACATATCTAAGTAATAAAACATCTGAGCTTTTTGATATTTTTTGTAACAAAAGTGAAAGAAAATTTGGCAACATAAAACCAGGGGGACTTGTGACATTGTATTTGAGAAACTGATGCATTAGTATCTGGCTGGATGGAAGTAGCTGCAATTCTCAGGCGTTCTCAAGGTGCTCAGCAGATGTTTTGGTTTTAACTTTATTCGGAATGTACTTCATTCCTGAAAATAGTTGCTCACAAATGTAAGTGCTGAAAAAAGCAATGACATTGATGAGACATGATGGAGAAGCAAGGGGTATGTGTCTCTGGGAAGACGAGACCTATTCAAGTCCAGTGAAGAGACGCAATCTGGTTTTTCTTCAAGGTGAACATCAGATCGTAGCTCTGTGCATTCTATTTGAAAACCGGCAGGTGACATATGTATGTCTGAAAATGGAGTTGCAAATTTCCCAAAATGCTAATTATTTTCTAGGAATCTTGAAATGTTTTCAAATTCTTGTACCAGATCAAAAAGCCAGGCTGCATATTTTTCACCATTCACAGGACAGTATTTAGCTGTTTAGCCGACATGTCAAAACACATAAAATTCTTCAATTTGAGCTTGCCATAATTTCAGTTTCGTTTTGAATGCTGTTATGAAACATTGTATTGATACATAAGTAAGTTGGTTTTCACCTTGTAGACACACATGTAACTCATTTAAATAACCAGTTAAATCCACTAAAAATCTTAAATCTGTAAGCCGGTTTTCAACACCCAGTGCAGGCACAATTTTGTTTTTTGATACCATAACTGATAGCATTGCAAATCATAAAATCTTTTCAACACTTGGCCTCAACTCAGTACTTACTGTTAGGGAGTTCGTGGGCTTGGTGATGATTCGGCCCCTGCCCCCTGTGTGATTCCCCATGCCCTGATGAGGTCTATATGTCATTGCTTGTGCACTGCAGGGAAGCTCAGACAAGGGACTGACCGGCTGGACCTGCGGACACCTGCTTCCAGTTTGTCCACCCACTTGCTGGCTCTCAGGGCAAGATTGCAGAATACACAGTTTCTCTCTGGATATCCTAAGTCTCCAAACCATTTTCTTCTGGGGGCACTTTTCTTATTACTGTTTAGCTAACGGTTTGACAGCCGTACTGGGAGGTCCCTTAGCTTAGTTCTTGGTTGTGATATGGATGCCTGGAGGAACACTCAGATGGGAAGCATCAGAATACACCTTGGTCACTGTTACCATGGAAGCGGAAGGCTGTGGCAATCAGTAAGAGGAATTATTAAAAGCAAATTGGGCATTTGTTCCAAGAAGTGTGTTTTCCATTGGAGAAGTCCAGGCTTCTGCTGTTAGTGGATGGAGTTAAAGTCCTGTCCTTTTTCTCACCTG
Organism: Arctocebus calabarensis; assembly: GCA_963573935.1. Classification (NCBI taxonomy): domain Eukaryota; kingdom Metazoa; phylum Chordata; class Mammalia; order Primates; family Lorisidae; genus Arctocebus; species Arctocebus calabarensis. The sequence continues at coordinate 5,214 of CAUYON010159498.1, read as the reverse complement.
GGAGAACGCACAGCAGAGCTGTCCAGGAAGTCCATCAGTTCTCTGCTTCAGGGATGAACTGTAATTGAACTGGTATGATATCTGCAGGAGGAAGAATTTAGGCAGAGCTTCCTTTCCTACCTGTTTTATCCTCCGTCCACGTGGCTGGGCTTTCCTTTATAAACTCCAGCCCAGGCCCACAGAGCCATGCGCTTCCTCACAGAGAACCTCTTCCAGCCCCTCCTCTTGGAGCCCTGCCACGTCCCTTGGCTTCCTGCTCCTTTCTCTCCCATCCTGCTCCCAGCCTACTCTGTAGCAGGGGTCCTTAAAATAATTGTCCTTCTCCATTCCCTAAGGTGTTTGCTACTAGATGGGGTCCTGAAGGTAGAGGGGAGGATATACATGGTATCTAGCTTGAGAGTAAAAAATACTTTTCGAAAGATGGGATGTCTCATATTGTGAAGGTTTATGTGCTGCCAGCACATTCCCCTGCTTTTGTGTCTTGTTATATTCAAGGACTGTCTCCTACCCGGAACAGAAAGCTCTTTGCTGCCACCTTAGATGGGGAAGCTTCCAGCTTCAGGAAACAGCAGCAGGAAAGGAAGAAAAACACATTTCACCATGATTTAAACACAAAGGCAATGTCAGCTCCCTCAACTTCCTGACATCAGTCTGCACGCTTCACCCGTACCCACGGGCTCTGCCTTCCTCTCTCCTCCGCTGTCCAGCCTCAGTCCCTTCTTCCCACAGGGACCTCCCTGCCCTCCTTCACCTGCAGCACCTCTGAAGTGGGGTGTGCCCAGCACTCCCTGTCACCGTGTCTCTCCTTCCAGCTCTGTGCTTTGGCAGCCTTCCCAAGTCTGTAGTGGCCGTCTCCTCTCTCACTCTGCTCCCTCCACTTGACCATGCTGACCTTTTGCATTATGTTCTGGGTCACTGATTTGTCTGTTAGCTGTGTCTGAGCTACTGAGGTTTACTTCAGTTATATTATTATATTTTTTATTTTAACTATTCCAATCACTCCTTTTCCACAACAGCCTGTTTTTGTTACATGGATATGATATCCTTTTTTTCTAAATCCCTCTGAAGCTACATCTTCTAAAGAAGACATTTTTTTTTAAATCACTTCCAGTTTGTGGTATTACTATATTTTTTCAGGAGTGAGTTCTTCTCATATTCAGAGTGATGCTTGTATTTCAGGGTATTAATTTTGCTTCACTTTTTGGTGATTCTTCACTGTGTTTCTCTCTTTGATTTAACTCTCTCTGCTCTGGTCTGTGATTTTAGACACCTCCAGTAATGTGGGGACAGGATGTTTGTCAGACAGAAGCTGTCAGCGATGAGCTTTCTTGTGTTGGGCCCTTGTTCCCCATGGGCATAGCTGGTCATCCAGGACATTGGTGTGTCCCCCACAACCCAAGGCCTTACATTTCCGGGGGAGATGTTCCTGCTGGTTGTCGGGCATACATGGGGTAATGTGGTGGAACGGCCCCAACCAGCCTGCCATTCGGCCCTGCCCTGCCTGTCTCTGCATCTGCAGAGCCCCGAGGCGCAGAATCCTCATAGCTGTCCCCACCTTTCATAAACCCCCTTCCTCAACTATGTTTTCCTCATCATTTCTGTTGCAGTGGTGATGCCCCTCCTCCTTTTCCAGTGCTGTTATAGATTCATCTCTTTCAAAACATATTATTTTCATTAATTTGTAAAGATTTTAGAAGAATCAAACAGGCAGGTATGCCCAGTCTTCCATCTGTCTTTCATTTTCTCCACAGACACCAGTCACTGCAACGAGCCCGCACAGCTCTCCTGGGATGCCCCTTACATGATGTCACCTCTCAGCAGCATTTGACAGGGTTAACCATTGTTTTCTTCTTGAAACACTCTTTTTCTTTGTTTCCCATAGTACAGAATGCTTAAAGAATCCCTCTCCCATTTCCTCCTTTCTTTGTGGTCTCCTGTTTCTCTCGAGTCTTGAGCAGTAGTGCCTTGTCTAGCCTTCCCACAGCCTCACTCTACACAGTCTTCTGGGACACCCTTGTTGGTGTCCTTGCCATGGCACCATCTACACCTGCCCCTTCAGCTGTGCTCTATAGTGTTAATAAGGTCGCCAACTGACTGCTAGACACCTCCATGTGGGCCTCCAAAGCTCTGGACTCACGGGTCTGTGCACGGGGGTCCTCTCCACTGTCCAGTGTGTCCACATGCTCTGGCCACACAGACCAGCTTGCCCAGGTTACAGAAGTGAATACCCTGAGTTCTCCCTCTCCTTTAAACTTCCTGTGAATTATCGAATTCTTTTGAATATGCCTGTTTCTCTGAGTCCCCGTCACTGACACCTACGAACCACTATCGTGTCACTTGAGTTATCTGCACAACTGTTGTCTGCCCCTCCTCTTGTCTTTCATTCTGTACCCAAGGACCATTCTAAAAAAGAAATCTGGTTATTGCCTTTTTCTGCCTAAAACCCTTTAGTAAACATTATTCTTAAAACAGAGTTCAAAGTCTTCCCTATGGTAACTCTTAAACACTCACCTTTTATTTATGAGACTTCCCACTCATTCCATGTCAAATGCTTCCTTTCAGGCCTTTTCACATGCCTAGGACCAATGCTTCCCACCCTGCTTTACCGACCTCCCAGCAGAGGCGTCACTTCCCCTGGGAGTCTGCCCTTCCTCACACGTCCCTGTGGGGTGCTGCTCCCCGGGAGTCTTCCCTTCCTCACACGTCCCTGTGGGGTGCTGCTCCCGGGAGTCTTCCCTTCCTCACACGTCCCTGTGGGGTGCTGCTCCCCGGGAGTCTGCCCTTCCTCACACGTCCCTGTGGGGTGGTGCTCCCGGAAGTCTGCCCTTCCTCACACGTCCCTGTGGGGTGGTGCTCCCCGGGAGTCTCCCTTCCTCACACGTCCCTGTGGTGTGCTGCTCCCCGGGAGTCTTCCCTTCCTCACACGTCCCTGTGGGGTGCTGCTCCCCGGGAGTCTGACCTTCCACACACATCTGTGTGGTCCCCTGGGCACCTGTAGCATCTGTACTAGTCTACATGGCCCTTAGGATACTGTCATCCCTACCTGTGGGCATGTGTTCTCATTAGCATGTACCCTGTGTGAGGTGCAGGGTTCTAACCCTCCGGCCTGACAAACCCTGTTTGATAGCTTCTTGAATAATCACATTCATATTATAGTATCTGTCACATACTGAATAATACTTGTGTCTGGCCCTGTGCTAACTGCTTCTTATGTTTTAGTTCATTTTCTCCTTGCATCAACCTGAGTTTAAGGGGTATTATATATACACCCCCTCATTGACAGGAGAGCACTGAGGCTTAACGAGGTTAAACGGTACACAGTACACAGTAATAAGTCACTCAGTCTGGGTTCGAACTTAAGTCTTTGAGTTTAGCTGGAAGGAGGCTGGTGGCTGGAGGGCAGGGATTATTAACCAGATTTGCATGGAAATAATTGCAAATGGAAATACGTAAAGCCAAGGTAGATATTTATTTTATGACTCTTTTGCAGTAATTTAAACAAAAAAGCATCTGAGTTGTTAAAGTCAGGATTAGAAAACTGGCACCTCTAGGCTTCTTGAAATATCTAGGAATCTGCTTTTACAAATCTGCCTGGGACAAATGAAGATGCCTGAACTTTGAAACATCTAGGCTCTTTCAGGACACCCCTTCGAGCGACTGTCTAAGGTCAGTTAAGATTTCCTGTGCTTGAAGAGCTTTGGGCATATGAAAATCCAAATTTAAAAGACAGCAGAATTAGAAGAGGAGTCTGGCCGGTACAACAGAGATTGTTGCCCAGAGTTTTAAACCTGGTTATGCTTGTTTGTCAAAGGTGGTACACTGATTTAGCAATAAGAATATTCATTGCATGTGGTCCAATCCTGGGACCTCTGTACTGCTGTTTCCTCTTCCTCAAATATCTAGAGAGGTGAGTATGGACAATGTCATCCTGCAGGAATCCCTTCCCTGAATATCCTGAGTAGAATGGGAACAAGCCCAACCACACACGTTCCATAATACCTTCTCCCCCACACACTTGATTTTCAGTGTAAATACTGATTGGGGGGAGAAGGAGGCTAAAGGGGCTGTAGGGTGGTGGGAGAGAGTTATAGCCTCTGAAAGAGAAAAGGGCCCTGAAGTGAAACAATTTGGGTGGGTGTGTGACCTGGTTAAGCAAGTATGTGCTGTTCCTGCAGAATGTAATTTCTAGCTGGTTACACCTGACTGCTAGCCTGTGAATGATCCCCCCATAAAACAAAAATAAGGATCCTGGCAAAGAACAGTGCACACTATGGTCGCTACAAACATCACAGACTAACAGACAGCTGTCATACCACCACTAAAATAAGAGTTAATATTGATACAGAGTAAAGAAAATTGGATTTATCTGACCACTGAGGTAACCACAACCAATGAAACTAGGACAGCACACCTGAAGGCCTGAGAGGAACCACTGGGAATCCTTACAGATGAAGTTGGGAGGAATCGGCGTGACAGTGCTCACCCTGGAGTACTGCCTTCCTGGGGGGTCTCCTCTCACGCCCCTGGAAAAGTCCTTGCTTAGGTCCTCTTTCCCTTACTCTTTTTCTTCCCTTTAAATACACTTTGCTAAAAAAAAAAAAATTAAAAAAAATAAATACACTTTGCTTCTAGTCTGCTATAAGGGAGTCCAGCTGCCTCCCATCGCCTCCCCCAGTGCCTTGCTCTCCTTTTGACTCAGCTAGTTCTGCTGGGTGAACCAAACCAGTTCATGGCACAGCTCAGAGGTGAACTTTCACCTTTGGCACACACATATTTGGATCGAGCAAGAGCCCATATAACTGGTTTTGTCAAATAAGACCGTAAGTTTTTCTTGAACAGTTGTAATTTTAAAGTAATTGATATGATAATGTAAGTGACTAAATCAAGCACATAATGCTATCACTGGAGGGAGGCCCACTGTCAACTTACAGTGAAAACAAAACAGTCTAATAATATTGGGTCTTTTATTCTTTAAACTTTTTTTTTTAATAATTTTATTGAATCATAATTATGTACATTGGTGCAATCACAGGGCACGATTCATATACATTCAGAAATATTTTTTTTTTTTTGGTGGTTTTTTTTTTTTTTAATAATTTTATTGAATCATAATTATGTACATTGGTGCAATCACAGGGCACGATTCATATACATTCAGAAATATTTTGATCATACTGTTACAGATATCCTTCATGGCATTTCCTTGATCACTAT
>CAUYON010159497.1:0-22666 GCA_963573935.1 Arctocebus calabarensis | reverse complement strand
CTACAGTTGGGTTTCTTTCATAAGAAAGCTATAACTTGGTTCCATAGTAGGGCTGAGTACATTGGATACTTTTTCTTCCATTCTTGAGATACTTTGCTAAGAAGAATATGTTCCAGCTCCATCCATGTAAACATGAAAGAGGGAAAGTCTCCCTTGTTTTTTAAGGCTGTATAAAAGTCCATGGTGTAAAATGTAACCAGTTTAATGAAAATATTTCAGATTGTATATGAAACCAGCACATTGCACCCCATGATTGCATTAGTGTACACAGCTATGATTTAATAAAAAAAAAAAAATTCCATGGTGTACATATACTACAATTTATTAATCCATTCATGAGTCAATGGGCACTTGGGCTTCTTCCATGACTTAGTGATTATGAATTGGGCTGCAATAAACATTCTGGTACAAATATCTTTGTTATAATGTGATTTTTGGTCTTCTGGATATATACCTAGGAGAGGTATTGTAGGATCAAATGGCACATCTATTTTTAGATCTCTAAGTGTTCTCCAAACATCTTTCCAAAAGGAACATATTAGTTTGCATTCCCACCAGCAGTGTAGAAGTGTTCCCTTTTTTTCACATCCACGCCAACATCTCTGGTTTTGGGATTTTGTGATGTGGGCTAATCTTACTGGGGTTAGATGATATCTCAAAGTAGTTTTGATTTGCATTTCTCTGATGATTAAGGATGATGAGCATTTTCTCAGATGTCTGTAGGCTGTGCACCTGTCTTCTTCAGAGAAGTTTCTCTTCAAGTCCCTTGCCCATCCTGAGATGGGATCACTTGCTCTTTTCTTGCTAATACATTTAAGTTCTCCATGGATTCTGGTTATTAAACCTTTGTCAGAGACATAACATGCAAATATCTTCTCCCATTCTGAGGGCTGTCTGCTTGCCTTACTTACTGTGTTCTTGGCTGTGCAGAAGCTTCTTAGTTTAATCAGGTCCCAGTAATGTATTTTTGGTGTTGCTTCAATTGCCTGGGGGGGGTCCTCCTCATAAAATATTCACACAGGTCAATTTCTCCCAGTGTTTTCCCTGCACTTTCTTCTAGTATTTTGATAGTTTTATGTCTTAAATTTAAATCTTTAATCCAGTGAGAGTCTATCTTAGTTAATGGTGAGAGGTGTGGGTCCAGGTTCAGTCTTCTACAGGTCACCAGCCAGTTCACCCATCACCATTTGTTAAATAGGTAATCTTTTCCCTGTTGAATGTTTTTAAATGAGTTGGCAAAGATCAAATAATGGTAAACAGCTGGGTTGATCTCTTGGTTCTCTATTCTGTTACATGTATTCTGCATACATGTACCTCTCTCTTTTTGTGCCAATACCATGTTGTTTTGAACAGTATCAATTTATAGTATAGTCTGAGGTCTGGTAACGCAATTCCTCCAGCTTTGTTTTTATTTCTGAGCAATTTCTTGGCTAGTCAAAGTTTTTTCTGATTCCATATAAAATGAATTATTGTTTTTTTTGAGATCTTTAAAGTATGACAGTGGAGCTTTAATAGGGATTGCATTAAAATTGTATATTGCTTTGGGTAGTATGGACATTTTAACATTGTTGATTCTTCCCAGCCATGAGCATGGTATGTTTTTCCATTTGTTAACTTCTTCAGCTATTTCTTTTCTTAGAGTTTCATAGTTCTCTTTGTAGAGATCTTTCACATCCTTTTTTGGTTAAACTCCCAATATTTCATCTTCTTTGGTACTACCATGAACAGAATAGAGTCTTTAACTGTTTTTTCAGCTTGACTATTGTTAGCATATATAAAGGCTACTGATTTATGAGTGTTGATTTTGTAACCTGAGACACTGCTGTACTCCTTGATCACTTCTAATAGTTTTGAGTAGAATTCCTGGTGTTTTCGAGATATACAATCATATCATCTGTGAAGAGTGAAAGTTTGAACTCTTCTGACCCTAAGTAGATACCTTTGGTCACCTTGATCACCTTTTCTTGCCTAATTGCGATGGCTGAGACTTCCATTACAATGTTAAAAAGCAGTGGAGACAATGTGCCACCTTGCCTGGTTCCTGATCTGAGTGGAAATGATTTCAATTTAACTCCATTCAATATGATGTTGGCTGTGGATTTACTGTAGATGGCCTCTATCAGTTTAAGAAATGTTGGGGCGGCGCCTGTAGCTCAAAGTAGTAGGGCGCCAGCCCCATATATTGGAGGTGGCAGATTCAAACCCAGCCCTGGCCAAAAAAAAAAAAAAAAAAAAAACTGCAAAGAAAAAAACAAAACAAATCAGTTTAAGAAATGTCCCTTCTATACCCATTTTCTTAAGTGTTCTGATCATGATAGGATGTTAGATATTATCAAAGTTTTCTCTGCATCAATTGAGAGAACCATGTAGTCTTTGTTTTTTAATTTATTTATCTACTGAATTATATTTATAGATTTACGTATATTGAACCAGCCTTGACACCCTGAAATAAAACCCACTTGGTCATGGTTTATAATTTGTTTGATGTGTTGTTGGATTCTATTTGTTAGGATCTTGTTGAATATTTTTGCACAATATTCATTAGTGATATTGGTCTATAATTTTCTTTTCTTATTGGGTCTTTTCCTGGTTTAGAGATCATGGTGATATTTGCTTCATAGAATGTGTTGGGTAGTATTCCTTCTTTTTCTATATTTTGGAAAAGGTTGAATAATATAGGTACTAGTTCCTCTTTAAAGGTTTGGTAGAATTCTGACATGAACCCATCTGGTCCTGAGCTTTTCTTTTTAGGGAGATTTTCTATAGTTGATGCTATTTCAGAACTTGATATAAGCCTGTTCAACATTTCCACTTCATCCTGGCTAAGTCTAGGATGGTGACGTGCTTCCAAGTATTGGTCAATTACCTTCAGATTTTCATATTTCTGACAATAGAGTTTCTTATAATATTCATTAAGGATTTTTTGAATTTCTGAGGAGTCTGTTGTTATTTCATCTTTACCATTTCTGATTCATGAAATTAGATATTTTACTCTTTTTTTCCTGGTTTGGTTAGCCAAAGGTTTATCTATTTTATTGACCATTTCAAAAACAAACTTTTTGATCTATTGATCTGTTATATAATCCTTTTGTTTTCAATTTCATTTAATTCTGCTCTAATTTTGGTTATTTCTTTTCTTTTGCTGGGTTTGGGATTGGAATGTTCTTCCTTTTATAGTTGCTTGAGATGTCCCATTAAGTTGTTAACTTCCTCTCTTTCCATTCTCTTGAGGAAGGCTTTCAGTGCTATAAATTTCCCTCTTAGGACTGCCTTTGCAGTATCCCAGAGGTTCTGATAATTCATGTCTTCATTTTTATTTTATTCCAAAAATTTGGTAATTTCCTTCTTAATCTTATCTATGACCCAGCAATTCTTCAGCATAATGTTATTTAGTTTCCATGTTTTTGTATGAGTAGGCAGATTCCTATTGTTATTGAGTTCAACTTTTATTCCATGATGATCTGAGAAGATGCAAGGAATAATTTCTATTCTTTTAAATTTGCTGAGGTTAGACTTGTGACTAAGAGGTGATCAATTTTGGAGTATGTTCCATGGGCTGATGAGAAGAATGTATTTTCAGTTTTGTTAGAATGAAATGTTCTGTAGATGTCTGTTAAATCCAAATGTTGAATGGTTAAGTTTAAGTCTAAAATTTCTTTGCTTAGCTTCTTTTTGGAGGTTCTATCCAACACTGCAAAAGGAGTGGTAAAATCTCTGACTATTACGGTGCTGGAGGAAATCAAGTTGCTCATGTCTGTTAGAGTCTGTCTTATAAATTGAGGCAAATTCTGGTTGGGTGCATAAATGTGAATGATTGAAATCTCATCATATTGAGAGATTTAATGAATATGAAGTGACCATCCTTATCTTTCCTCACTTTTGTTTATTTAAAGCCTATTGTATCTGCACATAAAATTGCAACATCTGCTTTTTTTCTGATTTCCAGTTGCCTGAAATGTAGACGACCATCCCTTCACCCTGAGTCTATATTTATCTTTTAAGGTAAGATGAGATTCTTGTATTTAGCAGATATCTGGCCTGAGTTTTTGTATCCCATCAGCCAACCTGTGCCTCTTTAGAGGGTAATTAAAGCCATTAACATTAATTGTAAGTATTGATAAGCCTGGTAGAATTTTGAGTATTGAGTTTTTTGAAAGTCCAGTGGACATTTTTAATCCTTTGCCACTATGGAAGTTGGAATTTGATCTAAAGTTTCTGAGTGAGTTTACTTTTGTGGTGGAGGATTGCGCTGGTCATTATGGAAGATAGGTCTAAGAATATCCTGGAGAGCTGGTTTAGTTATGGCAGATTTCTTCAACATGGGAATGTCATTAAAGTATTTAATTTCTCCTTCATAAATAAAACTCAGTTTTGCTGGATACAGGATCCTGAGTTAAGTTATTTTGTTTTAGGAGATTAAAAATTGATGACTATCCTCTTCTAGCTTGAAAGGTTTCAGCAGAGAGATCTGCAGTCATTCTAATATTCTTCCCCTCGTAGGTTATGGTTTTCTTCCACCTGGCTGCTTGCAGAGATTTCTCTTTCATTTTAACTTTGGCCAAGATAATTATAATGTGTCTAGGAGATGTCTTATTTGGGGTGTGTTGTGCTGGGGTTCTGAAACTGTCTGCTATCTGAATTTCAGAATTTCTTGTCCTGTCTGGAAAGTTCTCATTCATTATCACATGAAGAAGAGCCTCTGTGCCTTTTGAAGCCACCTCATTGCCTTCAGAAATTCCTATAAGGAATTGGTTTTCTTCAAATTATCCCAGAGCTCTCTGAGAGAATGATCCATTTTTGCTCTCCACTTCTCTTCCATTTGACTACTTGGGAACATTCAAAAGCTTTGTCTTCGATGTCAGAAACCCTTCCTTCTGCTTGCTCCATTCTGTTACTGAATGATTCTACTGTATTTCTCAGATCTTTGAGGGCTATAAAATCTTGTCTCAATATTCCAAAATCTTTGGTGTCTTTGAGTTCATTGAATTCTTAAGACAACTTTTGAAATGCTCCTTGAATTTCTAATTCCAACTTTACCTCCATTCTATTAATCTTATTAGCAATCCAAATTCTGAATTCAATTTCTGACATCTCAGCCATCTGTTTATGAATGGGATCTTCAGTTGTGTCTGCCATGTCGTTCCTTGGGGGAGTTGATCTATTCTGGTTATTCATGTTACTGAAGTTTTTCTGCCGATTCCTCCCCATGATTATTTTACACCATTTGGCTAGATGAGCAGATAAGGTGAATTTGGGTTGGGGGCTCCTGGAGTAGTGATTAACCAGCCCTTTGCCCAAGAGCTGGGACTGGTGTCTGTTCCAGTCTTTTCCCCTAGAGCTTTGCAAAGGACACATACAGTGCTACAGCCTGAGAAACTGGGGACCTGCTTGGTGTGGTGGGACTAAATGGCTCTGTCTTGTTTTCAGCTGGCTCTGTCTTACCCTAGTGAATCAGTTACTCTGGGTTGGAGTCTCAGCTGTGGATAAATACCAGCAATTAAGTCACCCTGCTCCCCCACAGGCAACAATTGGAAAAGGAAAATACAACCTTCCCACAACCATACACCAAGGGTACCATTTGAATAATCCTCAGGTGATTGGCCCAGTTTAAGAGATCCAAACCAATTGTCCCAGGCAGCACCAGTCTCAGGTGGGAGAGTTCAAAAGGTCTCCGGCAACTAGATAGCACGGGTCTGCTGGGAACTCAAGTATGACTCCAGTGCTTTTGGTTTCCCAGCTGCTTTTGTCTCAGCTATAATCCCTTTAGGGTCAGTGCAACTTAGGCTCACAAAAGTAGTACTGGCTCAGCCACACCCTGGGAGTATGCTATCTCCGCACACGTGTATTCTAGTCCCTGGGCTCCACCCAGGCAGGTACCACCTCAGGCATACACTTTACTCACAGGGTCTATATTTCCATCCCAGATATTTTCCACCAGTGGCTGCCACCAGAGAAGATGCCCAGCTTCCTCTGGTTGCCCAGAGAGGTAGGGAGTGTCTCTTCAAAATATCCCCAGCAACGTGAGCCCTGTTGTTCCCACTGCCACTGCTGCTACTCTGTGCTATGGTGCATAGCCTTTCCCTCTCCTGTAGAGTTCCCTCAGCCTCAGTTCACTGTCTTCTTCTTACTTCCTTGCCCCAGAATCAGCACAGACCTGCAACAGCCCATGCCCTGTCCATACCTCTTGAGAAAATGCCCAAGAATCTGGACTCCCTGGGGGACAGGCTTCCAGGCCTCAGGGTGAGAGTGGAGGGGAGTGCTGGGAGTTCAGAATTGCAGGTAGAGAATATATAGTTTTATGCCTGGCGGGAGAGTGCCATGGCACATTTGTAAGTCCTCTGTAGGGAAGGAGTTCTGGTTTTTAGAGGGTCTCTCCCATACGATAAAATAGGAGGGGATTTGAACTCTGCTCACTTATTTGTATGGAGTATACTGTGAGACGTTTTCATGGGGACAGGACTCCCATCTGCTTGGTGATGGATTTTGTGCTGACTGTTTGTTTCCTTGGGGTTGCAGCTCACCTCCTCAGGGTTGATGTGCATTCTTCAACCTTCTCTCTTGGCTCAGCTCCAAACCATTGGCTTACTTGCTAAACTTCTCTCCTTTACTCTCCCTCTGGATGGGAGCTTCTGTGGAAAGCTGGCTCCAGTCGGCCATCTTGCCTCTACTCCTTCCTATTTATTTATTTTTGAGACCTGATTCTGAACTTTTTTTTAACTAATGTAACTTTAAGTGAGACCAATAAGCCTTAGCCAAGATTATAATTTAATCATGGAGACAAGTGTGACCTTTAATGATGTGAAGAATGGTTTTCTAGAAATCCAGAAAAACTGTATAAAACCAGTTCGAAGAAAGAAAAGACTTAGTAGCCATAAATGAGGTGTAACAATTTTTGTCGGCCATAGTTTCTAGGGCCCTAGTTTTTTGGCTGGTCATTTATACATAAATATCTAAAATCCCTGCATACCTCCACAAAATACAGGAAATCAAAAGCTGTACATGGGGCCAGCATGGTGGCTCACACCTGTAGTCCCAGCGCTATAAGAGGCCAAGGTGGGTGGATTTCCTGAGCTCAGAGGGTTCAAGACCAGCCTGAGTGAGCCAGAGTAAAAGATCCCATCTCTACCAAAAGAAAAGAAGATGCTGGGCATTGTGGCGGGCGCCTGCAATCCCAGCTACTTGGGAGGCAACGGGCAAGAGAATCACTAAAGGAAGGAAGAAACAAACAAACAAAAAAAAAGCTGTACATGGAAAGGAAGTCAAGTGAATGGAAAAAGTCACATAATTATCAAACTAGAACAGGCTCCTTCCCTGCCCAGGAATCAAACCTAGGCTGCTAAGGTGAAAAACACAAACATTTAACCATTAGGCTACAAGGTAAATTAGCCAGAGACACTATTCTCATAGAGACAGTGTTTAGAGGATTTCTATCTTTTTTTTGATTCATATACTTGCTCTTTAATTTTGTCTACAGAATTTTTAAGGCTAGTTACAAAATTATGTGTCTTTCTTTTAATTCCTTCATTAAAACAATAAGGCAGTTGCTTTTAATTAAGAGCACTAAAATTTATTTTTTTAAAAATTGAGGCCAGGTGTGGTGTCTCACACCTATAATCCCAGCACCCTGGGAGGCTGAGGCAGTAGGATGGTTTGAGCTCAGGAATTTGAGACCAGCCAAAGCAATAGTGAGACCCCCATCTCTACTAAAAATAGAAAAAATTAGGTGGGCATTGTGTCAGCCACCAAGCTCCTTGGGAGGCTGAGGCAAGAGGATTACTTAAGCCCAAGAATTTGAGGTAGTTGAGAGCTATGATGATGCCGTTGAACTCTATCCAGGGCAATGAAGTGAAATTCTGTCTCAAAAATTAAAAAAAACAAATGCACTCATCTTTTAATGGTAAAGGATCCATCTTTGGGCCATTAATTTCAATGGTATGTTTATTACAAAAGTGACTCTATACAATGTCTCTTCATAGAAAGCCCAGGTGGTAATTTTCCAGGGTTAATGTGGAAGGGGCACAGAGAAGGCAGTTCCCAAGATTCCCAAAACTTCAGTCTTGGAAATAGAATTATGATAGACAAAGAGAATCGGACCTTTTAAGACAAAGACTCCTTGACATGTTCAGTACAAAAAGTGTGTTCCAAATGCAAAGATTGTAACCTAGTTGTTTGTACCATCACATTAACCTGAAGTAAAAATAAAGTTGATGACATTGCTCATATCTTTAAAAAAAAAACAAAAAACAAGGCTGTGTTTCTTGTAATCTGGCCTCTCACATGTTCCCAAGAAAAACCACACCCACTGGATGATGGAGTCTAAGGAGAAAATTGCCACTCAGTCACGAGGCAGGCTCAAGGATGTGAAACATGACAAGACAGGAACCTCATACCATTAGGTTTGGTGGGGAGGGGCTATAGCAAAGTTTGTATTAATAGATACCCGTCTAGTCAGAACTGTGTAACTGGCCAGTCTGCAGGGTCAGCCCAGAAGCCAGGCTTATGGGGCACAAGACCTGTGTTCCACCCCATGGTGGCCCTCTTTATGACAAGATGGCAGAGGAAGACAATGACAAGAGAAAACAATAATAACAAAAAAGTCTATTTCTGAGAGGAAATGGAATCTTACAATATGAATATTCATACCACAATGTATCAAAAAATATAACAATACAAGAGTTGCTCCCAAGACTAGTCACTCAGAAAACCACTTTCTGTCATTAATCTTAAATCTGGAAACAATAATGATCTTTTACCATCTGCTCAGCTGGAGCCCACAGAGAGAGAAAAACCAGGAATCTGAATGGTAAGTTATGGTATCTTACATGTCACCAGTTCATCAGTTTTGATTTTCCTCACTGTAACTTTCAGGAGAACAGAGTGGCTTTGAGATCCTACCTGCTATTCAAACTGTGGGGGTGAGGGGAAACGTCCCCTTCCCCAAAAATGTTTGCTGAAAGATCAGCTCACACTAAGAATAAGAGGATTGGGTGGTACCTGTGGTTCAGTGAGTAGGGCACCAGCCCCATATACTAAGGGTGGCAGGTTCAAACCCAGCCCTGGCCAAACTGCAACAACAAAAAAATAGCCGGGCATTGTGTCAGGTGCCTATAGTCCCAGCTACTCGGGAGGCTGAGGCAAGAGAATTGCCTAAGCCCAAGAGCTGGAGGTTGCTGTGAGCTGTGATGCTACAGCACTCTACTGAGGGTAACAAAGTGAGACTCTGTCTCAAAAAAAAAAAAAAAGAGTAAGAGGTTTATTCACCCTGAGCAAGTAGAGAATCACAGAATGATTCCTCAATATCTCAGTGAAGCTCAGATATCTTTATATCTGTCTATTTGAAGGGAAGGGAGATGAGGAGTACAGGTTTAGGGGCAAGAAAGGTTTATTAGGGAGGATAAGTGGATGGAGAAACAAATTGACTTGCAAATTAAATTACCCTGAAAGGCATTATATTTAAAATAATTTGGGCCATGTCTGGTTACATTCTTGATTTTTTTTTCCATAGTGAGATAACAGGGAAGGGTAAGGGAATTCAGTTGTTCCTTTGATAGCCTACCTGTTTATAGACCACAATTAAGTTTGTGAACTCATCCTAGAAAAAGTGCTACATACCTCATTGATAAATATCACTAAGATCACCTTCAAAGTACTCCAAAGTCAGTGCCAAGTCCACCCTTCAAAACAATTTTGGAACTCTTTTTCTGGTATGCCCTCATCATTTTACCCTTGATGTCCTGAATATTATCAATATTTCTTTCATCTGTGGGAAAAGGTCATTGGGGGCCAGATTAAGTGAGTAGAGAAGGTATTATTTGTTTACTGGGCAAAAAACTCCTTCATAGATGGTGCTGTGTGAGGTGGTACACTATCATGATGCAAGAGTCCATTTTTGCACACAACTTTCCCATGCCAAGATTTTCAGTTAAAGGAAAATGGGGTGGAAATGCAGGCCCTGTGAGTAAAGTGTATGCCTGAGGTGGTACCTGCCTGGGTGGAGCCCAGGGACTAGAATACACGTGTGTGGAGATAGCATACTCCCAGAGTGGGGCTGAGCCAGTGCTGCTTTTGTGAGCCTAGGTTGCACTGGCCCTAAAGGGATCATAGCTGAGACAAAAGCAGCTCGGAAACCAAAAGCACCGGAGCGAGTCATACTTGAGCTGCCAGCAGACCCCTGCTATCTAGTTGCTGGAGACCTTTTGAACTCTCCCACCTGAGACTGGTGCTGCCTGGGACAATTGGTTTGGACCTCTTAAACTGGGCCAATCACCTGAGGACTATTCAAAGTGGTACCCTCAGTGTGTGGTTGTGGGAAGGTTGTATTTTCCTTTTCCAATTGTTGCCTGTGGGGGAGCAGGGTGACTTAATTGCTGGTATTTCTCCACAGTTGAGACTCCAACCCAGAGTAACTGATTCACTAGGGTAAGACAGAGCCAGCTGAAAACAAGACAGAGCCACTTAGTCCCTGTTTCTTGGCCTGCTATGCTTCTCATAATCAGCCAATGATTTGATGAATTTGACACACACTTTGACAAATTTTTGCAATGTTTTTGTTTGTTGTGCTCTTTACTGGTCACCCCAACCTCTCTTTTACCTTTGACACTTTCTCTTCCTTCAGAAAAGGGTTTAATCCATTTGTACACTGCTATTTTCTTCATGGCATTATCCCCATAAACTTGGACTAACGTATTTCTGATTTCACTTCTGCTCTTGCCAAATTTAACAAGAAATTTAATGTTTGTCCATTGTTCTAATTCAAGCTCTGACTTTCTCACAACATCACACAAAAACACACACAATAATGAACACTGCTCAGCAAGACATCACCACACATTGACATGACACAGCTGTGAGACACTGATATGCCAAGTTCAAGAAACCTACCAAGTTATTTGTACAGTGCTGCCAACTTAAGTGCATAGTGACAAGTTTGTGAACTTAATGGTCAGACCTTCATATGCAAATAGTGAGGGAAGCCTCTTTCAAGCATCTGTTAATCTAAGGACCTTTAATTCAAAATACTTTTTATACCAAGTAGTCATATTTTAGGGTGGAATTCCCTGAGGTCCTTCAACATTTCCACATGTTCATGAGGGCTGAGCTAACTGAATTACATCAGCTGTTTGTTAAAAATGGTCCCACCAAAATCAGATAAATGAAGCCAAAAAATGGGAATGAGAGTATTTATTTATCTGTATAAAGTAGTGTCAGATTAATAGTTCAGAAAAAAATAGGGGTTGCCTATATTGCATAGAAAAAAGTGTATTTTAAAAATGCTATTCTTGATCTAATGAAGTCCTCAACATTATAAAACATAGGAAAATTTGGAATCCTAGAACTGTAATAAATGGGAGTGAAGGGCACAAAATAAGAAGAAACTTTATTTAGTTTCAGCTGATTATTAAGTGACAATATTTGCTTAGTGTTTGCTGTCTTTGCTAGTTTACACATTCTAATCATCAATTCAATATTATGGCTTTTTTTTTTTTTTTTGGCAGTTTTTGGCTGGGGCCGGATTTCAACCTGCCACCTCCAATATATGGGGCCGGCGCCCTACTCCTTTGAGCCACAGGCGCTGCCCACATTATAGCAGTTTTACATTTGATTTAGGAAAATAATCACACATCAAGGAACATTTACTGGCTTGGTACCGTAGCACAGTGGTTACAGTTCCAGCCACATACACCAAAGTTGGCAGTTCGAACCCAGCCTGAGCCAACTAAAACAACAATGACAACTGCAACAAAAAAATAGCCGGGTGTTATGGCAGCTGCCTGTAGTCCCAGTAACTTGGGAGGCTGAGTCAAGAGAATCACTTAAGCCCAAGAGTTTGAGGTTGCTGTGAGTTGTGATACCACAGTACTCTATGGAGGGCAACATAGTGGGACTCGGTCACAAAAAAAAAAAAAAAGAAACATTTACCTGTATATCCCCAAATATTCAGTTTTAGCAGTAAAAATTCAGGCTTATGATGTACATTTAAACAATAGCTACTTATTTGCCCCTCAAGAAAGTCAAGGTGCCTCAAAGACTGAGCTCTTGATATAAAGACAACAGTAATTATAAGTAGAGCTTTACTCCCTGAGGAAAAGGGTTTCTTCACGTTCTGAGGAGGAATGTATTTATGCAGCATGAATGTTTTATATGCTAAATTTTAATTCTGCCCTTTCTCAAAAAATAATTTTGGGTCCTGCTTTTGAAAACAAGCCCGGGAAATAACAGTCTGAGGGGGCTTGAAATAAGAAAAGTCTTCAGACTGCTAGCAGGGATATTAAATATTAATATCTCTTTTACAATTGATCTCATAGACTTTGAGTCCTTGATCTGGAGTCTCCAGGGCTCTTTCACAACCTAAAATGTCAGTGGCTCCTCACACAAGTCTCAGCATGCATTTGCCTCCAGCATGACACCAACCCTCACCTTTGGACTGAAATGAAAGCCAAAGGTGAGTCCTCGGACTTCCAGCCCTCCAGGAATGACTCAGCATTGATTATACTCTTTGGAGAAACTCAGATGGTTATGAGAAAACAAATACTCCCATTCTCATTTATTACAGTTCTAGGATTCTAAATTTTTCTATGTGTTATAACGTTGGGGACCTCATTAGATCAAGAATAGCATATACAGGTAAATAGGGACGGAGCCAGAATTTAGGGTGGTGAGGTGCTAAAAAAATGTTTTCTCATTTGTAAAATTTCTGTTGCGGTTGTAATGCATGCTTCATTCACAGGGCATGTGACAAGCCAGCAGGGACACCAACTTCCATGAGGACCTGTGTCTTAGCATTGAGTTCTAGATACTGTATACTTGGAACAGCCACAAGAATGGTCTTTTAAATGTTGGCATTCCTCAGAGATGTGTCCCCATTCTTTCATTTTCTTACATAATATGTTCCCCTTCGGTCATCTCTTCCTTTCCCCTTGAGCATTCTCATCCACAGTTCCAGTGTTAACTACGGTCAGTCAACTCTCGAATCTCTCACCCCCTGGACTGAGCATCAATGCTGTGTGTCCAGCTCCCTGTGGATGTCTCCACAGCTCATCCTGAAGGCCCTTCAAGTTCAGCAAAGACCTCAGCATCTCCCCCTCTTTTGCAAACTGTTCCTCTCCTTATATCTGCTACACCTCTATCCTGCAAAGCACCCAAGTCAGACAGCTGAATGTCTTTGACTTTCTCTCCCTCACAATCCTGCACAACCAAGTCCTATTAACTTCACCTCTTAATCTCTCTTGAACCAGGACTTACACTCGCCACACCTGGGTCTAAGTCTTGATGCTGGCACTTCTGAGACAACGTCTTTGGGAAACTCAAGGTTTGTGAGTCAATTTACAATCTCCAAATTAGGGGAGGAGACAAATGAACAATGCTTTATATAAGCTATCTCATTTAACTATCACTAAAGAAATGAGAAAACATTCCTTTTAGAAATAAGAAAACAGGTTCAGATTGGTTTATTACAGACTGCTAAAGAGGCAAGGCTAGATTTGATTCCAAATCTGTCTAACCCTGTACAATTCACACTTCCATTTCCATCCCTGCCCATACCCAGACAGTATGCTTCCTGGGCTCACTGGGACTGTGGGGAAATAGTTGGATTTCAGTGTTCCGTCTAGTATAGTGAGCACAACCTTCACTCCCGTAGCAGTTTTTGCATTGTAGTTTGCTGGGATAAAAGGTAGGGATGTGGGCCAGGCAGGTGAAATACTCACCTCAGCCACAAAATGTAAAGGGGCACAAAAACTCAGTCATCAAGATAAATAATATTTTAATACAATATTTTTTAAAAATCTAAATTAATGCAAGAAAAACCATGATGAACAAATAATTCATTAAGTATAAAATGTCTAATTTCCTTAGGTTTGACAGTTGATATCTCTGACATTTCACTTTAACATTTCATGGTTTTTCTAAATTGTTTTTTGTTTGTTTTATTTATTTATTTTGAGACAGAATCTCACTCTGTCACCCTAGATAGAGTGCCATGGAGTCATCATAGCTTATAGCAACCTCAAACTCTTAGGCTCAAGCAATCTTCTTGCCTCAGCCTCCCGAGTAGCTGGGACCACAGGCACCCACCACAATGCCTGGCTAATTTTTCTATTCTTAGTAGAGAAGGGGTCTTGCTCTTCCTCCAGGCTGGTCTCTGAACTTCTGAGCTCAAGTGATCCACCCACCTTAGATCCACCCACCCACCTGCCTCCTAGAGTGCTAGATTATAGGCATGAGCAACAATACCGCCCTCTTGTTTTATTTGATTGTGAAGGTACATCCTCATTATTTCAAAAGCATGTTCTGGTTTGTGATTATTTTTCAAAATTATTTTTAGAGCAATGTTGTGAAACCATGGGTAAGTCAAAAATTGGTTTATTTTCAAATATGTGTTCTGTCATGTAACCAATGCAGCACAGATAGTTAGAAATATCAGCAAAGTGTTTGTGAAGGATGTAGCCGATGAACATTAGTGGTTTGAGAAGTTCTGTCCTGGTGATTTTAATCTTAAAAATGAGCCATATTGGATACCTGAGATCAAAGTGGATAATGATGAGTTCAAAGCTATAGGGGAAGTGAATCCATCTCAACCTACATGTGCATTAGCAGCAAGCTTTAACATTACTATTCCAACAACATCCATCTGAAACAAATCTGCAAAGTAATGAAGCTGGATAGATGGGTTCTGCATGAATTAAAAGAGTGTCAGAAGAGACATCATCTTGAAGCTTGCCTGTTCTTTGCTTTCACAACATAAAGGCAAACCGTTTTTACATTGTATGGTTACATGTGATGAAAAATGGATTCCTTTTGACCATAGCAAACATTCAGATCATAATTAGAGAAAGATGAAGCACCTAACCACAGCCCATCAAAGAAAGCTAACAGTGTCTGATGGTCCAGTGCTGGCATTATCCACTACACTTTCATGAAACCAGGTCAATCAATTACAGCAGATGTCTACTGCAACCAATTGTATGAAATGATGAGGATGCTTGTGATTAAATAGCTGGGTCAATCCTCTCACAAGAGGACATCGGACCATATATGGCACAAACAACGCTGCTCAAACTATAGAAGCTGGACTTGGAAACTCTCTGTGACCTACTGTGTTCACCAGACCTTGCAGCTCACTGCACTTGTTCTAGGCTTTGGACCACTTCATACAAGGAAAAGCATTCAATTCTCAACAAGCAGTGGAAATCACCTTCCAAGATTTCATGGCCACTTGCTCTCCAGTGGCTTCTTCGCTTATTGGCATGAATAGGCTACTGTTAACATCTCAAAACTGTGTCGATAGTTTAGGCACATACTTTGACTAATTATACTGCTTCTTGTTTGAGATATAATAAACTAAACTTTGGATTTGAAATTGGACATTTCACGTTTAATGACCTAAATAACAAAACACAACAATGTATGATTTCAGATAGACAGATGTAGATAAACAAAACATGACTGTAAGGTCTAAAATGACCATGAGTATGAAATGATGTGCCTAGGGAAAAGAGAACTTTCTAGAATAGAGAGTGATGAGGAGTCTTAGGGTTCCTCAGCCCTGGATACAGCAGAGAGCAGATGTCCAGTAACATGCAGGTGGGTCACACAAACAGAAAGCTGGGTGTGAGGGCCAGGCCTGCCGGAGGCATGGGTCAGCACAGACAGAGGTCAGAGCATGGCTAACTTGGCCAGAGACAAAGAGTTGAATCACAAACCTGGCCTGAACAGAAACTAGAAAGTGACCAATGCCCAAGATAGGTGCCAGTGAGAACACCCAAGAAAATCCAAGACTTCTGTACATGATTTCTTCAAAATATCAAGTGGAAAAGATGAAAATATTCTGGAGATGGATGGTAGTATTGGTTGCATTACAAGGCAAATGTCGAATGCCACTGAACTATATACTTAAAATGGTTTAAATGGGAAAATTTTATGCTTACTTAGTACAATTTTTAAAATAAATTTTTAAAAATCAGGAGATGTCTCAGATTGGCCTAATTTTCTCTATGTTACAGGCAACTGGGGTAAGAGGAAGGGAATTATATCTTCTTAAAAGGACATTTTTATACAGCTCAGTTTGTGGGTATTTTAGGCTCTACCAGTGAAGAAGGTACATCCAGGGTTTCGGGATGAGTGATGATGTCCAATAACATGAGGGGCTGTCATGCAAGGGCTGTCTCATTTCATAGACAATGTTTGAATGTCATTTATGTACATGAAAAACCTGTGTACAATGATCTGAGCATAGACAATAACTTTAAAAATAAGACACAAAGTTATTTTTGAGTAGTCTTATTTAATGCACTGAATTTTCTAGAAAAGCAGCTAGCATATCAACCTAAGAAAAATTAAGTATTGCATCATTCTTAACCTAGAGTAGTTTATCATTTTGGAAAATTGCATTACCAATGGTGATACCACTTTTGGTATCTGAGTCATCAATACAATATTCTAGTATCAGTCTGCATTTGTAGTTGTCACATTGTCTCACAATGAGTGCTTAAGTCCAAGCATCCAACTGTAATGTATGTTTATTATAAATTACTTTCTTCCCTTTCTCCTTTAGATTATACTTAGGTTACCATATTTTAAAGTTGTGTATGAGGTGTCCATTTATTTTCTTTTAGATCTTTGCAATAAAAAAAGAGTGTTGAGATTGGTGAAATGTATACATATCCAACAAAGATGTCTTGGAGTTCACAGCTTCCAGTGGTATTCCAAACATTGGGAGAATCCAAGTATTCTATTGTCTGGGTAGAGACCACCCCTTTATCACTACCATCCTATACTCCACTTTTGCTGGTATCAAAGTCTAACCTTCCCCAGACAAGCTAGAAAAATCTTGTCACTTCTTCGACATCTTCATGGGAAAGAGGAATTTCAGATGTCTGCTTATTAGAAGCTTGACAAGGGCACAGAGAGTAGTCAGCCAGCATAGAATCTGGTCAGTAAGAACTCTGAGGAAGAGGGTAAAAGCAACCCATTTATATATAACCTTTCCATCCCCAAAGGTTGCTTCTAAACTCAGGAAAAAAATTTAAAGATATATGCAAATGATTCATTTGTACACAATAAAAATCAAGATGAATTTAAGTATGATTGTAATTATTCATAAGATTGACCAATTCCTAGATGATTTTGAAGAATTGATATGGTTTATACATTTAAGACATTGAAAAAGTCATTAAAATTAAGGATTCACATTAGGTGATCCTGTCCTCACTGAAAATATAGAATGATTCAACTCATAGATAGTTTCCATACTCCTTTTGTAATAGCTATACCAATTCCATTTATAATTATCTTCCTCCAATATATATTTATATCAGTTTGTTCTGATGTAATATCATGTATTTATTTTCAGAGCACTTTAAAAACAACTGTTCTTTGTACAACCATTTTAATAAAAACAAACCATGTCCAAACTGAATTTTATAATCTAAAATGCACTATGAAAAATTCAAAGGTAAAATTAGCTTAAAAAAAAATAGCCAGACATCATGGTGCATTCCTATAGTCCCAGGTACTCAGGAGGCTGAAACAGGAGGATTGCATTAGCCCAGGAGTTTGGGTTTGCAGCCACTGCACTCTAGCCCAGGTGAGAGTGAGACCCTGTATCTAATGTTATACATCACTCTGTAATTCTAAATTGCATCTATATCACTTGTGCAATTAAAAACAATGTATCTTATCAAAATAAATAAATACATTTAACTTTTATTGACAACCATTATTTTCTCTGGGGCTGCCATAATTTTTCAAAGTCCTCAATAAACTAAGCAACTAGACAAAACAGGAGGATAGAAAAGCTAAGCTCATTATATTAGTTGCCCATGGCCATCATCATCTGAACTCATCATCCCCCAAACCCGGAGTTGGTTCTTCCCCAGCATCCCTGTCTCATGAATGGCATCACTTAATGGCTGCCTAAGTGAGAAGTCATCATCTTTACCTTCCCAGTCCAAATGTCCGTCTCTGTCTAACATTTCTCCTTTAGACAGTTCCCAAATCCAAATGGCCTCCCTCCCAGTTCTACCATCTTCTTGCCCCAGGACTGCAGCAAGCCCCCTGAATGGCCTCCTTGCCTCCAGGCTTGTCCCAGCTAGACGCCCTCACATTGCTCTCTGAGTTAGGTATCTAACACTCCCTGCTGGTCATGTCACTGGCTGCTGAAACTCTTGCTATAGCTTTCATGCCCTTCAGGTGAAGGGATATAAAAACCCTTCAAATCTTCCTCCAGCCTCACCTTCTAGTCCTCTTAACACTCCCAATCATGATGAGCCACTTACTATCCTCCCAACGAGCCATGCTCCCTCAAACCCCTCTTGCTTTTTTTTTTTTAATTTCAAACTGATATGAGGGTACAAATTGTCAGGTTACATTGTTTTCAATTCCAAGGTAAAGTCCAAGTTGTAGTTGAGCCCTTCACCTAGGAGCGTGCTGAATACCCTCACATTGTGCACATTAGGTGAAATCCTGCCACTCACCCTTCCCCCTCCCCCACCCCTCCCCCTTGCTAGGCGATATTTGTGTTTCATCATTCGTGTGGGTGTGTAGTCATCTATATATTGGTTTCATATTAGTATTGAGTACATTGGATGCTTTTTTCCCATTCTTGAGATACTTTACTAAGAGGAATATGTTTCAACTCCATCCAGGTAAAAGTAAAAGATGTACCCCTCTAGCTTTAAACACACTGACTTCTGCTTGGAATACCTTAATTCCCATACCTAATTCACTCTTCATTCCTTCAAAATGCACAATTATCCTTGACTACACTGCAAAGCACCTCCAGGCCACAAGATCTGCACAGATGAGGGGAGAGGAGGGTAAACCACAGTGCATCTCTTGTGCCAGGGCACACAGTTAGAAACTCATAAACCCCAGGTCAAACCAGCCTGGTTCTGTTCTGCTGCCACTACCTGTCAAGACTATGTACTCTGGGCAAGATATTTTAACTACTGAGTCTAAGCTTCCTCATCTGGAAAATGAGAATAAACCTTATAAAGCTGTTTTGAGATCAAATGCAAAATGTACACAAAGGACAGATAAGCTCACCTCATGTTTTATCTAGTTTTCTTTTCGTTGTGCTCTATGTGCTTCTTAAAGCAACCATCTTCCTTTTTAAGAATGCATCAGGATGGACATGAGTAAATGGAAACACCATTGTAAATTCCCTGCTCACATTTCAGAACTCAGATGGTTACCTACTCCAGGAAGTCCTCCTTAACCACTTCCACCTCTGTCGGAATCTCTTTTAGATGATCTCCTATGTGCTTGCATATTGTCTATCAATTCCTCTACAATCACAGAGCAAAATGCTTTCTTGCTTCCTTGGCTACTTTTTCATTCCCTTTCCTCAAGGGAAAGAACCGAGTCTTATTTTACTTGGCATCAGCAGCTCCTGGAACAGTGCCTGATTCATACCAAGCACTCACAACTCATGCCTCCTACAACCCACTCAACTCGCTTTATACCCTTCCATAGGTAACTTGCCTGAGACGTTTTTGAAGTTTTTGAAAATCTCAGACGGGACTCCAGCACTTTTCCCAGAAGTCGTGTTCCAGGCTGACACCTATGCTCTTCTTGATGCCATTCCTCCAATGAAGACCTGCCTCTCTTTCTTGCCATCTAAGTGCCACTGAAGACCCCTCCTCTTCCCTAAATCCTTGTTCAGACTGCTTCAGCTCACTGTGTTCTTTCATCCTTTGAACAGCTTTAACATCTGGGGTCTATACCGTTAATCTGACAATCAC
The DNA here is from genome assembly GCA_963573935.1 of Arctocebus calabarensis. NCBI lineage: Eukaryota > Metazoa > Chordata > Mammalia > Primates > Lorisidae > Arctocebus > Arctocebus calabarensis. The sequence goes on along the minus strand of CAUYON010159497.1, from coordinate 2,924 downwards.
TATATATATACATATGCAACTAAGCAACTCTTCTATATGGTTGCACTCAACTGTTATTTCTTTTCAGTCATGCAGTTTAACTCTCTTATGTTTATTTCTTGTTTCCACCGTAGAGACCATCTTCCTTAAATAGCTGCTGAGTCTTGCCTATCAGTGGCAGCTGCAGCCTTTTCTGTAGTGTTTTGCATGTGTGCACCCACATATGTTTTTAATTGACTTGAAGACAAAGAGAGAGACTCTCCCTCCTTAGGACCCCTGCGGCTCTGGCTCCCTTAATTTATTCTCAGCCCTTCCCTGATCTTTTGCCCAAGGAAACTTAACACCTTCTAACCTACTGCCAGGGCTACTGTACCTTCTGACTTGCATTCAGGTTCGACCAACAAAAGGCACAGACAGGTGATCAGTAGGTGGGATGAGACAGTGGTAGGAAATTTTGTCCCTGCTAAGCCAGTGCTGCTGTGTTTGAGTGCTTCTAAGACTACGGCTTCTCTAGGGTGGCCCCTTCTTGAAGGTGCTGACTCTCAACTGGACTTCCATAACATTATTTCCTCCCTTTGTCCTTTCAGGCCTGGCCCCTGAAGATCACCCTTTTCTGATGACCGCATTTCTATAACAGTCCCTTCCTTAAGGTCTCTTCAAACTCCCAGAGGAGTGTTCTGTTTCTTGCTAGGATCTTGAAAAATACAGGAGCTTTCTGTTTAGTTAGGGAAGGCTCAACTAACCTCATAACTGATCATCCAAACCAGGACATTTTTGAGAATACAAGTGGGCACTGTAAAGAATTAAAGCATGACAGTAGGCTTAAGTCAGAACTGTCCCGGGCCATTTGCAATGAATGAACAGTCTAAAGGTAAGTCAGACACATAAAAAGATAATTGTTATAATGCAGAGATAAAAACATTTCTCAAAGAGATAATATTACAGGATAGATTAAGATAAATGCCAAAGGGTGGAATAGACTTTCAGGGCTACAGCCGTTCCAAGAAAAGAGAGATCATGTCTCCTGGGGAAAGACATTTGAGATCAGCAAGTGGCTCACTTCCCCTTTTCCAACTAAATGAAGTCACACAGTCCACATGCACTTGGCCCATTTTGTGTATTTTCTCCAAAAAAATACACCCTTTCTGGTCCCCACCTTCACTCCTCACACGTACCCAGCAGAACTCATGCCATTTCTTTCCATTGTTTAGCTCTTGGTTTCTAGGGAAAGCAAATTAACTTACATTTTAGTCAATTATTCTCTTTTTAAAAAATCAAATGCATTCCTGATTCAGCTATAAATCATTTCAGATATCAGCTATTTTTGGTTGTTTCATGTTTTAGCTTCATTTTGCAAAGATGTCTGAGTTTTTACTGCAAACGCAAACATTCTTACTAACAGCAGCATACAGCCTAACAAGAAATCTTATGTATGTATGTATGTTTTCTCTGCCTCCTAACCAGAGGTTTTTGCAGTTAACAAATACTCTAAAACTTTTTCACTCCCCCACATCCAGCTGATTCAAAGCTACTTAGCCAGGAAGTGTTTCTAATCCTTGTGTTGCTAGTAGAAGCAAGTTGCCATGAGTCCCATTGTGTGACTTTAGGCTTGCCAAATCATGGCTTTGTTCAAGCATTTCATACTCAGAATAGTTCAAAAAGACACCTGCACCCCTACCCCAGAGCAGAGAGCACTGTGTAGGTTACAGCACCCAGAGTTCCTTCTCTCCTACTTCCCGGGCTGGTTAGGATTACACCAGTGGGATCTGGGGCTGTAAAGGTCCCTCTTGGGAGATGCAGAAAGGGTCCTACAAGAACAAGACAAAAAGGAGAAAAAAGCAGTAGTGAGAGACAAAAAGCAGGCACAGACGTTCACGGGTATGCAGGAAATGGTACAAATCGAGGCAGACAGGTGGGAGTAAATAGAGAAAAACACCGTGGAGAAATGTAGAACAGACACACGAGCAGCCGCTTATCCCACTTGACAAGCCGCTGAAATCTGAAAGGAACAATGCCCATAGAGCAATTTTAGCAGGATGCGGAGTTTCAGGCATGAGGCAAGAAAAAAACCACAGTGTGCCTTGGCTAGCAGAAAAATTAGAAATGACCTAAGTGGTTTCACAAATCTATTCAGGCTGGATTGAAATTCTTCTAAGGCGCCTTTCATCCTCCTGCCTACCTTATCATCAGGGCAGATCTCCAGTTGGGGTGCTGATGGATGGAGGAAGTTCTCTCCTGTGCTGGAACACGTGGCATTCTGTAGGAGGAAAGAGTCCTGGAAACTCCCTGATGACAATATTCTGGGTCCATATGGGGTGTAACATTCTATCAGCCTGTGAATTTTAAAAACCACCCCAAGGCCCAAAACCAATCCTTCAATTATGGGCCATTGCCTGCTGTGCTTTGCATGCATTATGTGAAATGGATTATAACTAATTTTTCAAAGTCAGCAGATTGTTATTTACCCATATGTTGACAATCGGTTTGAAGAGGCAGAAACTGTGTGTCAGCTACTCCCTGGAAAACTCCACACCTACTCACCAGTCCTCGTTAGCAACATCTGTGTGGGCTTTTCTTTTCAAAAACAGTATTAAAAGAATTTGATTCATATAAAATGTTATATTAGTGTTATCTATAATCTATATAGAGATTTTTTTATAGCACCTATGATTTATCTAGCTACATTTATCTTGAAGTGTATAATAAATAGTATTAAATTATATAAAATAATTAAAGTATATATAATTTTATTATATATAAATAATATATTATATTGGAATATATATTATATGTGGAAAATTTTATGTATTATTTATATATAAATAATTTTGTTATACATGTAACTTTTTTTTTTTTGAGACAGAGCCTCAAGCTGTCACCCTGGATAGAATGCTGTGGCATCATAGCTCACAGCAACCTCCAATTCCTGGGCTCAAGCGAGTCTC
>CAUYON010159495.1:0-17292 GCA_963573935.1 Arctocebus calabarensis | reverse complement strand
CCAGCTACTCGGGAGGCTGAGGCAAGAGAATCGCTTAAGCCCAAGAGCTGGAGGTTGCTGTGAGCAGTGTGACGCCACGGCACTCTACCCAGGGCGATAAAGTGAGACTCTGTCTCTACAAAAAAAAAAAAAAAAAAGATGAATTTATGGAGGCAGGAACTTGGTTGTCTTTGAAAAGTTCCTTGCCCAAAGTTTTGGGGAAATAATGTGGTGCCCTGTCCACATTAATAACATGATCCTTAATTGCTAACAGAATCATACAGCCTTTGGCTTTTGTGTAGTCTGCTCTCCAAAGCAGATGTTTAAGATAATTGTTTCGATCACTTAGTACTGAAAAAAATTTTTTGTGTGTGACATAGTTTCTCTCTGTTGCCCTCGGTAGAGTGCAGTGGCATCACAGCTCATAGCAACCTCCAACTCTTGGGCTTAAGCAATTCTCCTGCCTCAGCCTCCCAAATAGCTAGGACCACAGGCGCCTGCCTCAATACTCAGACATTTTTTTTGGTGTTGCAGGTGTCATAGTTGTTTAGCTGGCCCAGGCCAGGCTCGAGCCCACCACCTTTAGTGTATGTGGGTGGTGCCCTAGTCACTGAGCTATGGACACCAAGCCAGGACAAGCTTCTTTAAAGCCTTTTAGCTTTTTACTGATGTTTTACATTGATGGTGTTTTAAAATTAGCTTTGAGACATTAAATGCAATGTATCTTGAAGGTATTTGTGTAAAAAATTGGGAGAGGGAGGATTACTATTGTATTTTCATTTTCTGCCATAGTGACAAATGGTTTTTTCTTTGGAAAGAGGGTACATAGGGATCTGGAGTCATGAGACATGTAGTAGGCATGGCCCACTTATTTTGATTTTCCTTGGTTTTTTAGAGTGAAGACGTAGTCCAGAAAGGGAGGTGTAAAGCTACAGGTATGGGCTAACTACTGGATGGGTGTGCTCCATGGCTATCTTTTTAACCTTCTTGCATGAGGCTTGCTGTGTAGATATGAAAAAAAGTTGCTTTCAGAAAGGTGATGGCTTCTTTTCTTTATTATGGGATGAAATTTACAAAATGTCTGTCCTTGGGAATGTAGAAATATTTTCTTGCCCATTTTCCCAACTCTTTCTCCTTAGCTATTTCCCAAAACAGACGTAGCTCCTACCATAACTAGCTTCTGTCTAGTTCTTACAACTGGGGGAAAGGGAAGGTGTGTGTGTGTGTGTGTGTTCGTTCAGGGTGGGGGGTGCATTTGGGAGCAGTACTCTACACATAACAGCTATCCGTGTAACTTTATCTTCCTCATTCCACCTCACAGTTGGGAGATCCCAACTAAACTATAACAAAGATAAGGGCAAAACTTAGTGGATTCCACACAAATAATATTACCCTCCCAGAAGCAGAATTTGTTCAGCATAGTGATTTTTTAATCACTGGAGTTTAGATAAAATGTAAATTCATAGTATAGTTTAGTAAGAATCACACTCAATTTCCAGAACAAACTAATTTGGGATCTAAAAATATGACCTGAATGGAAGGGTGGTCAAAATTTGACAGGACTATTTGTTAGGTCAAGGTTAGTCACAGATACTCCAAGGGAGGCTCATCCTTATCTTTGGCAGTGATTGGGGAAGGGGATGATAGTGATTAAGGATGGATTGAAATGGGAAACTTCTGGCTTTCCAAAAAATGCTCGTTTTCATTCCTTCAGCCTTCTCATATCCTCTCAGTATGTGAATAATTTTACAGGCAGAGCAGCTTAACACACAGTCAATTTCAAGACAGGGCTTTTTTAGTACAGTGATTTTAGATTTGAAATACAAAATATTTCTTTTTTTGGTAGAGACAAAGTCTCACTTTATCACCCTCAGTAGAGTGCTGTGGCGTCACACAGCAGCAACCTCCAACTCTGGGCTCAGGCGAGTCTCTTGCCTCAGCCTCTGGAATAGCTGGGATTACAGGCACCTGCCACAGTACCCGGCTATTTTTTGGTTGCAATTTGGCTGGGGCCCCCCCCCCCCACCCTCGGTATATGGGGCTGGCGGCCTATACACTGAGCCACAGATGCTGCCCCAAAATATTTTTTATAATATTTCTATTTCTTCTTTACTTTAACCCTCTCCCTGCCCAAGTTCAGAAACTTAATTATTTAGACTCTTATTGAAAACACAAAGGTTTTTTTAAGTTATTCTTTTTTTTTTTTTTTTTTTTTTTTTGGTGACAGAGTATCACTTTGTTGCCCTCCATAGAGTGCCATGGCATCATACCTCTTGGTAATCTCTAACTCCTAGACTCCAACAATCCTCTTGCCTCAGCTTCCCAAGTAGCTGGGATTACAGGTGCCCACCACAATGCCTGGCTGTTTTTTAGAGACGGGTCTCACTCTTGTGCAGGCTGGCCTCGAACCTTTAAGCTCAAGTAATCCCCCTGCCTAGGCCTCCCAGAGTGCTGAGATTATGGGTCTGAACCACTCCTGCAGTTTTAAACTATTGTGTTTTTGTTTTTTTTTTTTTTTGGAGACAGAGCCTCAAGCTGTCACCCTGGGTAGGGTGCTGTGGTGTCACAGCCCACAGCAACTTCAAACTCTTGGGCTTAAGCAATTCTCTTGCCTCAGCCTCCCAAGTAGCTAGGACTAGAGGTGCCTGCCACAATGCCCAGCTATTTTGGGTTTTTTGTTTTTGCAACTGTCGTCATTTAGCTGGGCCGGTCTGGGTGCAGATCTATCAGCTTCCGTGTATGTGGCTGACACCGTAACCACTGTGGTACGGGCGCTGAGCCCACATAAGTTCTCTTTTATAATTCATTAGTAGGCTGACCTCCATTGTGTTCATATAACCAGACTTCACATTATTACCCTTTCAAACACACTTTGATTATTGAAGTGAAGTTACAAAATTTATTTTCCTGGCTTGGCCTCAATTGCTAAGTGGTTAGAGCGCTGGCCTCGTACACCAGGGCTGGTGGCTTCAAACCTGGCCTGGCCCTGCTAAACAGCAGTGACAACTGCAACAAAAAATGGCCAGGCGTTGTAGCAGGCATCTGTAGTCCCACCTACTTGGGAGGCTGAGGCAAGAGAATCGCTTAAGCCTAAGAGTTTGAAGTTGGCTCAGCAACTGTAGCACCGTGGTTACAGTGCCGGTGGCGGGTTCGAACCTGGCCTAGGTCAGCTAAACAGCTGCAACAAAATAATACCCAGGCATTGTGGTGGGTACCTGTAGTCCCAGCTACTCAAGAGGCTGAGGTAAGAGAATCACTTGAGCCCAAGAGTTTGAGGTTGCTGTGAGCTGCGACACCATGGCACTCTATGGAAGGTGACAAAGTGAGAGTCTGTCTCCAAAAAAAAAAATCTGTTTTCCTGTCACCAAACTCCCTGGTGTTATTCTAGATAGATACTTGCACATGCCACCTAGTAATTTTTTGCTCAACTCTGCTTTTGCTTTTTCACCTCTTTGACAAAACAAATATTATGATTTCTACATAATTCACTTTTACGTATTCTTAAGTTTATGCCATCCCTATATTCTGAAGACAGTGTATGCTATTCTCTCGACTGTTTTCATCTATATTGATGAATTTTAATGATTTGGGTTTGTAATGTTATGGCAGGCTGATTGCTTCTAATGGAAGTGACTTTGAATTGTTGCTCTTGCATAATTAGACTTTGAATTATTACCCTTAAAAAAGAAGTAGAGAATATTCAAGCTGAAGAAAACTGAAACGGATAAACTAGGAAAGAAGAGGTAACCATGAAATTAAATTCATAGTGAATGGAACAGGTAGTAAAAAGAAACTGAGGGGGAGTTAAGGCTTTCTCTTACAAAGGATTATTGGTTCTAATCCTTTATTTCTAATGTGTCTTTTGTGGAGAAAGCCCGGAATTTATATCTAATTAAGACATTAAAAAAGTCTTATGGAGGTAGTGCCTGTGGCTCAATGGAGTTGTGCGTTCGGACCCACCTCTGGCCAAGAACAACAACAACAAAAGTCTTACGGGCAGATTTTTGCAAATAACTGACTTAATTCTACTTGTAAATTTCCCTTATTTCCCTTAAATATCTGCATTTTTGTATTCCCACAATTGTTTATTATCTGTTAACTTCATAACCTTTTTCTAAAATTGAGGGACTTGTGATTAATTTCTGTGCTCTTTTCTCAATGCATGTTGAATTTTAATTATAATGATATAATTGTTATGACCTGCCTAAAGGGAAATATCCTTCTTGCGATAACATTTCTTTTCTTTTTTTTTTTTTTTTTGAGACAAAGTCTCTACTTTGTCACCCTTGGTAGAGTACAGTGGCATCATAGCTCACAGCAACCTCCAACTTTTGGGCTCGAGCAGTTCTCTTGCCTCAGCCTCCCAAGTACCCGGGACTGTAGGTGCCCGCCACAACACCCAGCTAATTTTAGAGACAAGGTCTTACATTGGCTCAGGTTGGTCTCCAACCTGTTAGCTCAGGCAATCCACCTGCCTCGGCCTCCTAAGTGCTGGAATTACAGGTGTGAGCCACCACCCAGCCCTCATTTCTATACTGCAGGTTTTTAAAGCAGTGTTATTTGATAAATCATGAAATGGATTGTAATAGTAGTGTAAGCATATTGGGTGCTCTATTCCCTGCTTTATTTTTTTAAAACCATTTCATCAGTTGGGCTTCTAGAAACTTTTTTTTTTGAGAATGGGTCTCATTTTGTTGGCATGGGTAGAGTACTGTTGCATCACAGCTCACAGCAACCTCAAACTTGGGCTAAAGCGATTCTATTGCCTCAGCTTCCCAAGTAGCTGGGACTCCCACCACAGTGCCTGGCTATTTTTAGAGAACGAGGTCTCATTCTGGCTCAGGCTGGTCTTGAACTTGTGAGATCAGGTAATCCACCTCCTTCAGCCTTCCAGAGTGCTAGGATTAAAGGCATGACTCACTGCCAGCTTCTAGAAACTTATTTTGAACTAAAGTTATGTGAATAGGGAATAAGTGACTTTAAAATATGACACTCTAAATGAGTGTCTTTCAACTTCTGGCATGGTAGAAATTACTGTAAAGAGTATACATCCTTTTCAATACTGCTGAGTGCCTGGTGACTCAGTAAAGTCTCTATAAGTACTCTTTGACTATAGATGTGATTCTGATTTAAAGTTGAGATATGATTAGAATTCATTTATTTTTAGTTAACATTACAAGCAGAATAACTAGTGGGGTTCCTTGAAATTTGTTGATTTCCCCATCCCTGGACAAAAGTCTCCATTGCCTGGGCCAGATTATAGTTCACTGCAACCTCAAACTCCCAGGATCAGATAATTCTGCCTTAGCCTCTCAAATGGTACTGTAGCCATATACCACTATGCTTGGCTTTTTCTTTTCTTTTTTTCTTTTTTTTTTTTGTTAAACACAGAGTGTTACTTTGTCGCCCTCAGTAGAGTGTTGTGGCGTCACAATTCACAGCAACCTCTAGCTCTTGGGCTTAGGTGATTCTCTTGCCTCAGCCTCCTGAGTAGCTAGGACCACAGACGCCTGCCACAATGCCTGGCTATTTTTGTTGTTGTTGCAGATTGTCCGGGGCTGGGTTCGAACCTGCAACCCTTGGTATATGGGGCCAGCGCCCTACTCACTGAGCAACAGGCGCCTCCCTGTTCCTAAAATTTTTTTTTTTTTTTTGAGACAAAATTTTACTTTGTCACCCTCAGTAGAGTGCCGTGGAGTCATAGCTCACCGCAACCTCAAATTCTTGGGCCCAAGTGATTCTCTTGCCTCAGCCTCCCCAGCAGCTAGGACTACAGCCACCTACCACAACTCCTGGCTGTTTGTTGCTAATTTTTAAAGGAATCCTCGAACAAGAAGGATTTGGTTGTTGACCCACAGAATTAACTCTTGTGCCAGGCAGCTTTCTGTAGGAAGAGGCATGTCCTGAACTCCAAAGTACATAGGAGAAACTAGGACAAATGTAACCAGTAACCTAACTAGTCCCAGCTAAAGTTACTGTTTTCTGCCTGTGTAACCATCAGGGCTGGGTGAATTGGGTACTGTGTGTCATTTGCATAGTCTCTTCTCATTTGCACCTTTTTTTTTGAGACAGTCTCACTTTGTCACCCTTGGCATCATAGCTCCCAGCAAACTCCAACTCTTGGGCTTAAGCGATTCTCTTGCCTCAGCTTCCCAAGTAGCTGGGACTGCAGGCACCCACCACAATGCCTGGCTATTTTTTGGTTGTAGTTGTCATTGTTGTTTGGCAGGCCCGGGCTGGATTCGATCCTGCTAGCTCTGGTGTATGTGGCTGGCGCTCTAGCCACTGAGCTACAGGCGCCAAGCCTGCAGCTTCTTTTTGCTGGTTCCAGTGGATGAGAGAGCTCCTGCTACCTCTACCTTCAACATAGTAATTCAGATGTGCTGGAGTCTGACAAAATAGACAAAGCAGTTAGCTGCTGTAACAGTTCTAGATTTTGGAACCTTATGTCTGGACATCGGACACAAGACAGTTTCTACCCTTCCTGGGTCTGACGCAGACAGGCGTCAGCCATTGCTACTTACAGTAGAACTTTTAGACCTATGTCACTACATGTAACCTTTCATCATCATTGTTTTATTTATTTATTTATTTATTTTTGTAGAGATAGAGTCTCACTTTATTGCCCTTGATAAAGTGCCGTGGCTTCACACAGCCTACAGCAACCTCCAACTACTGGGCTTAGGCAATTCTTTTGGCTCAACCTCCTGAGTAGCTGGAACTATAGGCACCCTCCACAATGCCCGGCTATTTTTTTGTTTTGTTTTGCAGTTCGGCCGAGGCTGAGTTTGAACCCGCCACCTTGGGCATATAGGGCTGGTGCCCTACTCGCTGAGCCACAGGTGCCACCCCATCATTATTATTTTTAAGGTAGCTCTATGTTTAGGAGTTCATTCGTTTACTTCTTTACAGGCTGAATATACCTTTTTTCCAAAGTTCCCTGTGTTGTGAACTGAGCTTGGGTGAAGTGAAATCTTTGAGGTAAGATAAATAATGTTAAAAATGGAAAGAAAGCTTGTGAAATTTGGGGACCTTCAGAGATATAGTTTTAGATCACTGCCTAAATATTGAAATGCCACCATTTGTTGTTTGGAGGGATGTGGAGCTAAATTGAGAATGGGAGCACACATCTGCCTTGACTGCTAAGTATATCCATCTTACTGCTCACCCATAATAGAATTTTTATGTGTGTGTGCCTTAGTTTTGGGTTTAGCAACAGTTTGAAGGAGGAAAGAGAATGAAGAGACTAAGGCTGCAGTTCTTGGTTCTTCCTTCATGTGTTTGAGTGTTTGTCCCAGGTAGGCCTAACTTCTTTTTTAATTATCACTGTGGTGGCTTTTGTTTGCTTTTTGTTTTTGTTTTTGTTTTTTGTCAGAAAAGACAACAGAGAACTGAATAGACATTATTTCTTAGTATGCTATCAAGGGGGAGAATTTTTTATTTATTTATTTATTTTTGACAAGAGTCTCAGTAGACTCACTAGAGTGCAGTGGTATCACAACTCATAGCAACCTCTAACTCTTGGGTTTAAGTGATTCTCTTGCCTCAGCCTCCCGAGTAGCTGGACTGCAGGCGCCCACCACAATGCCCAGCTATTTTTTTTGTTGCATTGTCATTGTTGTTTAACTGGCCCAGGCCTGTTTCCAACCCACCAGCCTCAGTGCACATGGCCAGCACCCTGGATACTAAGCTACAGGCTCCAAGGCAAGGGACAGATTGTTTTTTGTTTGTTTGTTTGTTTGTTTGTTTGTTTTAGACAGAGCCTCAAGCTATGGCCCTGGGGTAGAGTGCTGTGGCCTTACAGCTCCCTGCAACCTCCAACTCTTGGGCTTAAGTGATTCTTCTGCCTCAGCCTCCCAAGTAGCTGGGACTACAGGCCCCCGCCACAATGCCTGGCTATTTTTTGTTGCAGTTGTCATTGTTGTTCAGCTGGCCTGAGCTGGGCTTGAACCCCCCAGCCTTGGTGCACGTGACTGCCATTGTAACCACTGTGCTACAGGCGCCGAGCCCAAGGGGCAGAATTCTAATATCCCCTTTTTATTTTCTGGCAAATTAAGATTAAATAAATTTTGACTGTGCCACCAAATGAGTGTTACTGAGCCAAGGATTTTTAGAGGTCTTCACCCCAAAGAAGGACCATTAGATAATACACCTTGCTCTAGACATCAAGAAAGGAAGGTAGGTCCAGGGTAGGTAGTAGTATGTGAGTGGTAACCAGCTTGCCTCTGGCCTGCCTTCTGATGGTCTGGACATTCTGAGGTTAGTTTGGACCCAATCACTCTGCTCATTGTTGTCTTTAGCGCATGGAAACTCAAGTTTAAAACCAAAGCTAATAACCCAGTTCTCTAAAAACAGACTACATAAGGTGAGTTTTGTGTTTTGTTTTGTTTTTTAACGTCAGTCAGTTCAGACTTTCGGGGAACCTCAAAAAGTGATTTATAGGGAGGAGTTTGGAGGATGTGAAACAAGTCTGTGTTTCTTCTGCTCTGTTAGCCATTGCTATCTTCATGGATCTGACACTATTTATCTGACAGTGCACTTAGTACTGCTTCGCCAGGGAAAATCACACAAAACAAGCCTGGTGCATCAGCACTTTCATTGTATGATGGGCTGAGCCTCCCTTCACATGGTCACATCCCCATTTTAATCTAGTACTCCCTTTCCCTGCCCCTTCCCCAGTCCTGCCTCTTTTCTGTGGCACTTATTGCTGGTTTCCCTGAGCTCCTGTTTCCACTTTGTGTTTTTTGTGGGGCCCAGGAAGCTAAAGCTGTGTGTATTTGTGGATCAGACAAGTGCAGCAAGTTAATATCATTGGCTTCTGAAGGGGAGAGTGAGGTGATGGCTGCGTTTAAGTTGGATTTCCTTCCAGAAATGATGGTGGATCATTGCTCTTTGAATTCCAGTCCCGTGTAAGTATTTTTGTTGTCTAATTTTTATCATAAGCAGAGGAACTGGGCTGTTTTCTTTTTTATTTGTTGAAAAAGGTTCCTTTCTTTAAGAGAGGGAAGAACAAATTCGGCAAGGAATCAAAAATCCAGATTTTCTCAGGCAATCATATCTAATTCTACCTGTTGGTTTCCTCCAGGCTTTAAAGTCTCTACTTAAAGGTGCTGTTGATAAGAGACCAAACTAATCTCAGCTCAAGTGTGCTGGCTCTAGTCCTTTCAAAATGTAGTTTTTTCCCATGTGGTAGATTTCAAGGCACTTCTTTTTAAAACTGTACCTTTATTGCTTTGGGTTGGGTATGCAATTTCAAACCATCTCCTGGGAAGTGTTTTATTTATTATTATTTTTGTGTGTGTGTATGTGTGGCCAGGGCTGGGTTTGAACCTGCCACCTCCGGCATATGGGGCCGATGCCTTACTCCTTTGAGCCACAGGGGCCACTCTATTTATTATTATTTTTGATTATCAAATTCCTAGACTCATATCACAGAGGGAGACTATTAGCTAGAGTGTATTTAGTATTTTCTACAGCATTCTGTATTGAGAATGTAAAATGTAATCCTGTATCTTGATACCCCACCCCATCCCCCCAGTCTAATTGAAAGTGCAGTTTTTAGCACATGATTTTAGGAATATTGTATTGTTCCCCCCCCCCCCCAAAATGAAGTTAAATTGTATCAATCTTGGTTGATAATTTGCCCAAATAAATTGTGAGGATGAGAAACCTGGTTATCTTACAGTACTGTCCAAGAACTGCAATAATACACAGCTAAAATCGCTAACTTGAATTCTGCACTTTGTTCAGAGAAGGACCCATTTTCCAATGCCTCTGGATTCATTGGCTTTAAACCAGGCTTCAAAGTATCTTGGAATCTCAAACAAATGAGCCTTACGTTATTCAAAGCCAAGAATATTAAATGGTAGAATATTCTCTAGATAATAGGTGTTAGTGCAAGACTGAAGCTAGGCCTCCATGTGCAAATCAGTCTACCCTGGGATTAGGTATAACAGGTGTGGATAATAGTAGCTACTGACCAGTTTTTTGGAGACTAGGTGGCAGTGGAGTGTGCTGGCTCAGAGTTAGTTATCTTGCTCTTTTGAAATGGATCCTTTGCCTTCTCTAAGTTCCAAAATAAGAGTAAAGTAAATGTGTCTTTTTATGAGAGTTCTTTACTACTAAAATTTTATTTTAGCAGTAGATAACAGATGAAATTACAATGAATATCATCATAAAGATTTAATACATAATAAAGGTGTTCTCATGTGCTAGGATGTATGATCTCTAAAAGTAGAACTTGGTGGCTCAAGTTATCTTTTGCTTTAACACTTACTACACTCAGCCATTGCCTAGTGCCTAGTGTTGAATCCATCATTAACATAGCATTCTTTTTAGCCTCTTTTCTCGTCTTTTAAGACATTGGGCTCATTCAGTATTCTTTGACGTCCCGACTAGTTTGTTTTGTTTTTTGAGACAGAGTCTTGCTCTGGCACCCTGACTTAGAGTGCCATAACATTATAGTTCACAGCAACCACAAGTTCTTGGACTCAAGCGATCTTCTTGCCTCAGTCTTTCTATTTTTAGTAGGGACGGGGTCTCACTCTTGTTCAGAATGGTCTCGACCTCCTGAGCTCAAGCAATTCACTCGCCTCATCCTCCCAGAGTGCTAGGATTACAGGCATGAGCCCCAGCACCTGGCCTTATATCCTACACAGGTTTTGTGCATGCTAAAGTTTGAGAGTGAATGCACTAAACGCAAGTCATTCTGCGTTAACCAGAGAGTGGGTTGTCATTTCATTTTTTCCAAGAGCATTTGTATCTGTTTGAATCAACTGTCTTCACTAGAGCTTCACGAGACCAACTAGGAATCTGCTTTTGCCCGTTTTACAAATGAGAGACCCAGTTGAGAAAATTTTCATTTTGTTTTTGCACCTAGACCACTTTGCCTCAGGTGTCCATGAGCAGTTACCCATTACATCTTTCCATTGTTACTTATCCTTGGGTTAGTCCATAGGCACCTCCATAATACACAGGGACATTGAGGAACAAGGCCCTAAGAAGAAGGAAATTCTTGGCTTTTTTTTTTTTTTTTTTTTTTTGTTTGTTTTTGAGATAGTCTCAAGCTGTCACTCTGGATAGAGTGCTGTGGCATCACAGCTCACAGCAACCTCCAATTCCTGGGCTCAAGCGAGTCTCCTGCCTCTGCCTCCCAAGTAGCTGGGATTACAGGTGCCCACCACAACACCCAGCCATTTTTTTTTTTTTTTTTTTTGGGGTTGCAGCCGTCGTTGTTTGGCAGGCCCGGGCTGGATTCGAACCCACCAGCTCAGGTATACGTGGCTGGCGCCTTAGCCTGTTGAGCCACAGGCGCCGAGCCTGTTTGTTTGTTTGTTTTTAAAGACAGAGTCTCACCATGTCACTCTTAGTAGAGTGCTGTGGCATCACAGCTCACAGCAACCTCAAACTCTTGGGCTTAAGTGATTCTCTTGCCTCAGGCGCCTACTACAACGCCCCGGCTATTTTTTTGTTGCGGTTTGTCCCAGGGCTCAAACCCACCACTCTCAGTATATGAGGCCGGTGCCCTACCCACTGAGCCACAGGCGCCGCCCCTGGATTTTTTTGTTTTTGTTTTTGAAGAGAGTCTTACTGCTGGCAGACTAGATTGCCATGAAGTCAGCCTCGCTCACAGCAGCCTCAAACTCCTTGGTTCAAGCAGTCCTGCATCAGCCTCCTAAGTAGCTGGGATGACGCCTGTCATCCACAGATCCCAGCTTATTTTTCTATTTTTAGTAGAGACAGGATCTCACTCTTAACTAGAGATCAGGCTGGTCTCAAACTCCTGATCTCAAGCAGTCCTCAGGCAATCCTGCCTTGGCCTCACAAGAGTGCTAGAATTACTGGAGTCAGCCAAGAAGACAGTTCTTGAGAATTTGCTTGGTGTGTGCTTGCCACTGCTTTGTTAGATTCTGAGCACTTTTCACTCTTCAGTGAAGCATTATTTTAGCAGGAGGCTTGATATCAATGGTTTTCTTATTGAAATCATTTTGCCTGGGAGTGTGATCTGATGGTATATTTACCATTAGATTGGTTGATTTCTTTCTTTTTTTTTCTTTTTCCTGCAACAGAGAAGTGGTGGAAGAGCTATTGAAGGGCTAGGAATCTGGGTCCTAGTTCCTATATGCTTGTAATCAGTTCTTAAGCTTTGTGTCCCAGGCCTTTTTCTTATCCCTTACCCATTGCTTAGGGGATACCAGTGTGCTTTTCTTACTCTCGGATCTCTGTATCTATCCCTCAGAAATCTGAGCTCGATAACATTTAAAAACTGCCCTTTGGTCACCTGCATCTGGCAGCTTCCCCACCAAAAACATTTCCCCATATTGTTTTCACTAGACCAAGAGTTACACATATAAGTAACTATGTCTTCCCCTTCCTCATTTCCTTGGTTTTCAGTTGTCAAGTCCTAGTGGAGCCTGACCCAAAATTTCTTAGTATTGCCCCTAAACTTAAATGTTAGTTTATGTAAGAGCCTTCTGATGTCCATGTCTCTCTACTTTATTTCATCCATCTAGATTATAGTTAGGTATCTTTGGAAAGGACAAATCTGATCACACTCTCTTATTTCTAAAATCTTGGGATAAAGTCCCAGCCTGTCTCAGAGACCAAGCCTGAGATTTAATAAAGAAAGAAAGTTCAAGCCTGTCAGAATAGCATAGAGAGCCCTTTACTCATCTCTCTAACCTACCTCTTTATTTTTGGTGATTTTCTAATATGTTCTCTTTTTTCTATACTCTTATCACAACTTTCTCAATCCTATGTTCTTTCCCTTTTTTTTTTTTTTTTTTTGTTTTTTCTTTTTTTGAGACAAAGTCAGTCTGTTGCCCTGGATAGAGTGCCAGTGCCGTGACATCATCATAGCTCTTAGAAACTTTAAACTCTTAGGCTGAAGTGATCCTCCTGCCTCAGCCTCTCAAGTAGCTGGGACTACAGGCACCTGCCACCATGCCTGGCTAGTTTTTCTATTTTTAGTAGAGTGGGATCTTGCTCTTGTTTAGACTGGTCTTGATCCACCCATCTCGGCCTCCTACAGTGCTAGGATTACAGCTGTGAGCCACCTCCCGCCCTGTTTTCTCTCTCTTACGTTACCTTGTTCACATCTCTTTTCAGTCCATACTATTTCCTCATTGCTCTTAAATTTTATTACTTCATACAATACAGCCCTTTTTCTAGTTGCTTGGTTCATTTAGCTTAAATCTCTGCACATACCTCCTTTGCCCCCCCCTCCAAATCAAGCAAAATCATATTAGAGAATTCTTTAACAGAAGATTTATGCATCTATTAAAAGATTTATAGAGCATTATAGTTGGTCTTCCATATTTTCAGTGTCATTGCCTCCAGGGCAGGGGTTATTGCTTAGTCTTTTATAGAACCCTATGGTGTGCATGTAGCCTTGTAGTAAGAGCTTGGGAGGTACAGTTGAATGAATGATATGCCCTTTGAGGGCTTTTTGGTAATTAAAGATGATTGGAGAGGTAAGGTTTCCAGATATCTCTGTTCCTCAGGGAAGAAGGCTAAAAACCTTTAAAAGTGGATCATTAGGTGTTCTATTGTTAGATTGTGACTTTAAAACCATTAATGATAGCTTATTCTAGTCCTACATGTGCTAATGAGCTTTTTATCCAAATGAAAATTGCTTCTTTACAGGATAGACATAGCCTGTCCTATTCTCACTAGAGAGCAGTTGGTAAGTAACTCAGGGCCATTGTTTCTGGGCTCTAATACAC
Source organism: Arctocebus calabarensis (assembly GCA_963573935.1). Classification (NCBI taxonomy): domain Eukaryota; kingdom Metazoa; phylum Chordata; class Mammalia; order Primates; family Lorisidae; genus Arctocebus; species Arctocebus calabarensis. The sequence continues at coordinate 3,589 of CAUYON010159495.1, read as the reverse complement.
TTCTGTACCAGTTTTTCTTTTTTCTTTTTCTTTTCTTTCTTTTTTTTTTTTTTTTAGAGACAGAGTCTTTCTTTGTCCCCCTCGATAGAGTGCTGTGGCATCACAGCTCACAACAACCTCCAGCTCTTGGGCTTAGGTGATTCTCTTGCCTTAGCCTCCTGAGTAGCTGGGACTACAGGCGCCTGCCACAATGCCCGGCTATTTTTTTTTCTTTTTGGCCAGAGCTGGGTTTGAACCTGCCACCCTCAACATATGGGGCCAGTGCCCTACTCCTTGAGCCTCAGGCGCTGCCCACGCCCAGCTATTTTTTTTGTTGCAGTTTGGCCAGGGCTGGGTTCAAACCTGCCACCCTCGGTAAATGGAGCTGGCGCCCTACTCACTGAGCCATAGGCACCATCCTCTGTACCAGTTTTTCCACAGCACAGTATATAAGCCAGAGGGACCTTAAAGGGTGGGTGGTACCTGAAGTTTAGAATGCAACAAGTATTGGGCAGCGCCCATAGCTCAGTGGGTAGGGCACTGGCCACATACGCTGGGGCTGGCAGGTTCAAACCCATGCCAGGTCAGCTAAAACAACAATGAAACTCCAACAACAACAAAAAAATAACCAGGTGTTGTGGCAGGTACCTGTCATCCCAGCTACTTGGGAAGCTGAGGGAAGAGAATTGCTTAAGCCCAAGAGGTTGAGGTTGCTGTGAGCTTTGAGCCAGGGCACTCTACCTAGGGTAACAGCTTGAGACTCTTGTCTCAAAAAATAAATAAATAAAGGAATGCAACTAGTATTTATGCTGTGGGAGAGATTGGTAAGTTTCTGAAATTTTTCTTTTTTTATAATGATCAAAGTCAACAGGTAATGAAAAAGGAGAGAAAATGAAAAAGTAAATGAAAGTTTTTAGAAATGCTTTATTTTAGAATAGGATTTTACTCTATTGCCCAGGCTAGAGTGCGGTGGCAGTCATAGCTCACTGTAACCTCAAACTTCTGGGCTAAAAAGATCCTCCTGCCTCAGCCTCCTGAGTAACTACAGGCATGTGCCACCATGCCTGGCTAATTAGTAAAATTTTTTTTGTGGAGATGGGAATCTTACTATGTGCTGTGCTGGCCATGCTGGGTTGGTTGGTTGTTTGTTTGAGACAGAGTCTCGCTTTGTTGCCATGATAGAGTGGTGTCATTAGCTCACAGCAAACTCAGACTCTTGGGCTGAAGCAGTTCTCTTACCTCAGCCTTCTGAGTAGCTGGGACTGCAGGCGCCTGCCATAGCACCCAGCTATTTTTAGAGACAGGGTCTTCCTCTAGCTCAGGCTGGTCTCGAACTTATGAGGTCAGGTAATCCACCCGCCTTGGCCTCCCAGAGGCCAGGCTGGTCTTGAGTGATCCTCTCACCTTGGTCTTCCAGTGGCCACTGTGCCCAGCAGAAATGATTTTTAAATAGGTGTGAATGTCACGTTTGCCAGGCTGTTTGGCAGCAAGGAAGAGAATCTCACTCAAGCTAGCACATATGGAAGGACGCACATAAGGACTGTAATATAATCTCATAAGGACGCACATGGGCCAGACTAATACAATCAACAGCTGGGAAACCTGGAAACTATATCTTTCTGACCCCAGAATACACATTCTGCTTGATGTTCCTGCCTCTTCATCTATTCTCAATTATTTTGTAGCTGGTTGCAGCATGGCCTGGCCATGCCACAGTTCTTCCAGCCTATCTTCTGATCCCCTCCCTTATTGAGACACAATTCACACACCATAGCATTTATCCCTTTAAAGTGTATAATTCACTATTTTTAGTATATTTGTAAAGCTGTGTAACAATCACCACTGTTTAATTCTGGAACATTTTCATCACCCTAAAAAGAAACATTGTACCCAGTAGCAACCACTCTCGCTACCCTTTCCACCCCCATTTCTAGGCAACCACTAAATGTACTTGCCTTTACAGATTTACCTATTCTGGACATTTCATATAAATGGAAATATATGCAATATGTGGCCTTTTGTGACAGGCTTCTGTCACTTAGCATAATGTTTTCAACGTCCATCTATGACTCCTTATCTCTCTCTTGTCACAGTCCTTTGAGCTTGTCCACTTGAACTATCTCTATTTGCGACTTTTCCACTTCTGACTTTACTACTGTTTCTGTTAACCAGTTTCATATTCTGTAGAGCAGTGCCAGTCAATAGAATTTTCTCTGATGATAAAAGTAGCCACTAGCACTCAGTGTAGTTGTAAAGGAACTTAGTTGGCTGCGCCTTTCTTTCTGGGGTTTTGAGGAAGATTTTTCTGAGACAGAGTCTTGCTCAGTTGCACAGGTTGGAGTTTTTTGGTGTGATCATAACTCACACCATAAGGCCTTGAACTGCTAGGCTCCAGCAGTCCTCCCACTTGGGGCTCCTCAGTAGCTGGAACTATAGGTACCACCACACCCAGCTAATTTTTGTTAGTTTATTTTGTAGAGACAGGATCTCACTGTGTTGCTTAGGCTGATCTCGAACTCCTGGGCTCAAGTGATCTCTGGCATGGACCTCACAGAATGCTGGGATGACAGGTGTGCCCTTATCTTTCTGTTGTAAAGCACAGGCAAAGGGTCTTCAGTTTCTGGCCAGCCAGTGGGTCAACACGGCACTGGATTGAAACCTACCTGTGGTATAATCAGCTGAGGCCAAAGGGTTGGGGGAAAAGTAGGACAGAACATTGATGCTGCCCATGGGATGGGCCTTGGAGTGAGATAGTTTTAAAAGGAGCAAAGATGGGAAAAAGAGAAGGAAGAGTTCAAGAATTTTGAACAAATGTATGCCTTGAAAATAAAGCTGTTGTTGAATAAAGTTGTTCCCTTGCGGCTCAGCGCCAGTAGCTCAGTGACTAAGACTCCAGCCACATACACTGGGGCTGGCAGGGACCCAGTTCAAACCCAGCCCAGGCCTGCCAAATAACGAATGCTACAAACACAACAACAACAATAATAATAGCCGGGCATTGTGGCAGGCATCTTTAGTCCCAACTACTTGGGAGGCTGTGGCAAGAGAATCGCTTAAGCTCAAGAGCTGGAGGTTGCTGTGAGCTGTGACGCCGTAGCACTCTACCCAGCGTGAAAAAGTGAGACTCTGTCTCAAAAAAAAGTTGTTCCCTTGCTTATCTCTCTTCCAGTTTGAGTTTTATTTTGCCTTTGACTGGGGTGGAGTGGGGTGTGGATCTTAAAGTATTGCTAAGGCTGGTCTTGAACTCTCCTGGATGTGGCCTCAAGTGATCCTTCCTGTTCAGGCCTCCCTAGGAGCTGGGTTTACAGGTTCAAGCCACTATACCCAACTTGTGGTACAGTTCATCAAGAATAGATTGACGAGGCTCGGTGCCTGTAGCTCAATGGGCTAAGGCACCAGCCATATAAACCTGAGCTGGTGGGTTCAAATCCTGCCAAACAACAATGACAGTTGCAACCAAAAAATGGCTGGGCGTTGTGGCGGGCGCCTGTAGTCCCAGCTACTTGGGAGGTGGAGGCAAGAGACTTGCTTGAGCCCAGGAATTGGAGGTTGCTGTGAGCTGTGATGCGACGGCACTCTATCCAGGGTGAAAGCTTGAGGCTCTGTCTCA
>CAUYON010159494.1:0-34851 GCA_963573935.1 Arctocebus calabarensis | reverse complement strand
TAAGATGAATTCTTTTCCTTTGAGCAGATACCCAGTAGTGGGAAGACTGGATTGAATGGTAGGTCTGCATTTATTTCTTTGAAGAATGTCAATACTGCTTTCCAGAATGTCCATACTGCTTCTTTGCATCTGTACCTATTGCTTTTTTGGATTTTTTAATAATACCCATTCTGATGGGGTAAGGTACTATCTCACTGTGACTTTAATTTGCATTTCCCTGATGATTAGTGATGTTGAATCCACACTCTCAAAGTCTAATGTAATCCTAAGGAAAATCAGGACTTATTAGATCTTCAATCAGTATCTGCATTGGCTTTCACCTTGCTCAGAATAAAATGCAGCTGACCCTACCTGTGCATCTCCTCTCCGGACTCTCGCGCTGGGACTCACAAGTCCAGGATTGAGAAGGTGAAAATGAGAGTGGCACCACGCGCTGTTAGGACTGGAGACCCACTAGCAAAATTTCCTGTCCCTGCAACTTTAAGCTCTGCTGAGCTAGAGGTCCTAATTGCATGGGGAGCAAAGCTTCCAGGAGGAGACACAGCAATGATTCAACTGAACAGAAAGTTAAGAGCCACTTGGTGACTTGGGGACTCTCGTGCCACTGAATCAACAGGCTAAGAAGAGAGTTTTACTGCTTCTGGGGTGATTGACTTTTATTACCCATGGGAATCCGGGACGCTACTATACAATGTAGCATTTCCTGGAAGACAGGAGAACCTCGGAGAGCATCTCTTAATATCATGCTGTGCTATGGGTAAGGTCAGTAGAAAACTACAATGACTCATGCAGGCAAAACTACTTATGATCCAGGCTATTCAGGAATGGAGGTGTGAGTCCTCCTACTAGGTAAAATTCCATGGCCTGCTAAGGTGCTTGTGGAAGGCAAAGGGAAAATAGAGTGGGTAGTGGAAGAAAGCAGGTATAAACACCAGCTACAACCAGGTGCCTAGATACAGAAGCAAAGACTGTAGTTGTCAAAAGTATTTCCTCCTTAGTTCATGATGAATATGTGTGAATGAGTATGAAGACGTGTACATATTAAGCAACTACTTTGAAATATTCTTTGATTTAAAGAGGGAGTTTTCTTTCCCCTCTTATTTCCTCATCATGTAACATACGATATATTAGGAATTAGACATTTCTTTGTTTTAAAACATTCTTTTTCACTCTTTTAGTTATTTTGAAGTATACCTTAACTTGTTGATTATAGACACTTTGTTGTACTATCAAATATCATTTATTCCATCTAACTTAATTTTTACACCCATTAACTGTTCCCACCTTATCTTCCCCTCCCTATGACCATTCCTATCCTCTGGTAACTGCCATTCTACTCTCTGTCTCCAGAACTTTATATGTTGTTAGTATTTATTGTTAATTTTATGCATGGACTGGAAACACATGATAGCAATTTCCATTATAAAATATCAAGGAGAAGATTAAATATCATTCAAGGATATTCCCTCCTCTTTAAAGATAGAGAAGAGTAGAGACTACAAGAGTAGAAACTAGTACATTTTCAGCTGTATACAGGACAAGTATATCCCGCTAGGTGGAATTATGACCTTGTTACTGTCTTTATTTACAGATTTGATACAGTTCAAGGAGGTGAACACTGATGACCAATTGACAAGGTGTGGACATGTCACAGTTAATATGATGTGTCCACTCAACTGGGCACAAGGAACCCCTATATCTCACTGGATGTTACTCCCGGGAATGTCTGTGAGGGTGTTTCTGAAAGAGACCACAGCATTTGAATTGGTGAGTTGGGTAAAGGGAATGGGTCTTCCTAATGGAGGTGGGCATCCTCCAATCTGTTGAGGATCTAAAGAGAACAAGAGGGAGGAAGAAACTTGAATTTGCTTTTCTTGTGACTGATGAGCTGAGACATGATCTTCTACTGCCTTCCCTGCTCCTGGTTCTCAAACCTCCAGAACTGGATATGCATCTGTGCCATCAACTCTTAGGCCTTCAATATATAGCACCAGCTTTTCTGGGTCTCCAGCTTGTAGACAGCAGATTATGAGACTTGTCAGCTGTCATAGTCATGGGAGCCATAATTATTATGTGTGCCTTATAATAAATCTCTGCCTATATTTAAATACATATATATACTACTGGTTCTGTTTCTCTGGAAAACCCAGACCCAAGTAATTGGCATTACCTAATTTCCTCTCTTAATGTGTATACATTCCTATTTTAAAGAATTACTGAGAGTACTGTAAATGTTATACATAAAGTTCAAAGTAGATTGCCTAGCCCCAAATAGTAAATAGAACCTACACTTATTGTTATTGATATTTTAATGAGGTTCATGAGATTTCTGAACAGAAGAATGGTTTTTCCTCCTGAGCTAATGAGAATCCTGTTAAGAGTCCAAAACCAATTTTCATATTTAGATTGCCTTAGAATATTTATGAGGATGTTTTGGAATTATCACAGAAAAAGTGAAGATAGGAACCCAGGGGGTCCAGAGTAAAATGTGGTATGTACCTGACCTTTGAGCTGGGGCCTTTGGGCTGCCCGTATAGCTCGCCTTTGCTTTCCTCTAGCAGAGTGCATAACAGCAACAAGAAAAATGGCAAACGATTTGAGCATTCCCTGCAGGATACCTAAATGCTACTCTTCAAAGTGCCCTGGGGAGTCTGTTTTATTTTTCTGAAATAAATCAAACTACAATGCATCACATTTCTTTCTTAGAAAAACAGAGTATGAAAGAAGCCACAGTGCTACCTTGAAGTGGACGCATGGACCAGAAACACATTATAGCACATTACAATCCCATCACGGTTTCACTTATCTATTTGGAAAGGCATTTATATTGCACTTATTACCCAGTACCTGCTAAAGCTGTTTATGGAGACCACAAGGAAGAAATAATTTTTATGCTCCTTTTAGTTTGCTATAAATTCAGAAACAATTTTGCTTGAACAGCTGATCTGTGAATTAATAATGAGAGACTATAACTTTTTTTCACTACAGTATGTCAAGTACTTCCTTTGTGTTTAAAAATTGATGAGGCTCAAAACTCTTTTTCTACACGAAGCTGATTTCAAAGGCATATGGGGCAATCACCGTTTCCCTCAGAATGGAAAGTTCTTTCCAAACTCAAGTGTTGGCTAGAAAAAAATAAATAAATGAAAACAGTGTTAAGTGCAAATCAAATAATCCTAAAATTTTCAGGATTTCCTTAAAATAGTCTCCTGAAAAATGATGTGAAGAATAATTTTTAGTAAACTCTATCATTCTTTCTCTCAGAAATGTTGGCTACATAAAGAAATAATTAACCATGTTGTTGAAAATTCTTCTCAGGTACTTTCAGTAATTTCTGTTGTTTGATTTTGTATTTTCTGATTTTCTTTAGGTTTTTGAAGTGGGATACTTCTCTTATGCATTCCATTTCCTCCATCTCTTTTTGTGGCATGATAGTTCATTTCTTTCTTTTATTTAAATTAATAGCTTTTTTTTTAGATCTACTATATGTTCATTCAGTATTAGCTTGAATCTTCGAAGACTAAGACGTGAGTGAAATACAGCATTGAGCATTCTGTCACTGAGATAAATGGACAGTTATAGGTTATAATGAAAGTAACTTCTTCCTGGATGATGTGCTAGATGCACTAATTGAATTCCAGTGGCTGATATAAAGTCATCTTAAGAGAAGCCTAAGGTAGCCAGCAGAGCTTGAACTTTTCCCATAAATTGGGGAGGGAAATAAACTGGTGTTGTGTTTGAAAGGTGCACAGATTACCGATGTAGAAAGAGTAATTCTAAAATTAGTTTTAATATAATTAAGTTTTGTTGATCTTAATAGATTGCTCCTTTCACCAAAATATTTATTTAATATTTAGTAGGAACATAGGGCATAGTGTTAAATAATATGATGTCTTGAACACAACTAGTTACCCTACTTAAGGTTTTATTTTATGAGAAGAAGGATGTGAATTTACTAAGTGGTTCCTGTAGAAGACTGACATGTCCATTCATTTAAAGAAAGGTTTATCTCTTCTTATTCCTTCTCTAAATTTAAAAGAAGTGTATTTCTTCTTTATTATTTCCCCATCCTATCTTCTTTTATATGTTTATTCTTAAATGCAGGGCATCATGCTTCTTTTTTATTTTTCTCCAGGACTCAGCATGCAGATAAGATTTTGCAAATAACCAACCAGTGTCTAAGCATAGAGACTGGAAGCATTAAACAAAAATTATGGGACGACATTATCTTTGAATGAGCTTTTGCAATAGGTCCCAAGAGAACAGTCCAAACCAAAATGTCACATGATCAAACCAAATCTTTAAGGAAACAGAAAGTTTTCAATAAGCAGATCAATTTTTCCTAAAAAGTGGGAGATTGTATTCTGAGTCAAAATTATAAGGAAATATCTCTGCTTTAACCCTTCCAAGAAAAGTAACCTGAACTATCCTAAGTTAACACACATTAACTAGCTGATGTTAACCAATCAGTCTTTCTTTTCCCACATTCCCACTTTACAAAACCCACCATTCTTCCACCACCATAGTTTTAACTTTCATTCTATTTTGCAGAATAGAGGCAACTTTGGTTCATGAATAGCAAACACAAGCCAATGAACTTATAAATAAATTTGTGGTAATTTTGTCTTTTGCATAAATTAAGTCAAAAATTGGTACAACATTACTTTGTATGTTTGTAATAGCACCCTGTGTATATGAGCTTCAATTTTCAGAAAGCTAAAATAAAATGTTCTGGGATGTTGGAAATTTTTAAAGGCAGACGCTGAAGTAAGAGAAAAACCAGGAACTAGGAAAGAAAAACCATTATATCAGAAAAAATCAGTAATTTAATTTAATGTCCAAGTTTTCCACATTTAGATATTAGCCATATCAAGCTATGTTATGCACCAGTTCCAAAAAATCCGGGGGTATCCGTCTCTGGCAGAATGCTAATCAAACTTGTTGAGCCTAGAAGTTATCTGTAAGTAAAGGTATAATTGTCTGTGTGGTGAAATGAGTTATATTACCGATACAGTGGATCTTTGAATGATTATGTATTGGATTTATTGGATTTTTGTAGCTAGTCATTGTCCAGGAAATTCGCTTTCTTTAAGAGAATGATCAGTAAGTGAGAACTCAGTAGTTCTTATGTTCCACCACAGTGCATTAGATAGCAGATCAGCAGAGAGACAGATGCGCTGGTGTGAGACAGTCCTAAGACTTTAGAGTTTGCTTTGAAGCTGGAGTGACTTTGGAGATGATCTGTTTCTAGCCCTTCATTTTACAGATGAAAATCTTGAAACCCAGTGAGATTAAAGGCTATACTTGAAATCACACAGCTCACTTACTGAAGAGCTTGGATTAGATCCTGTGTTCCTAAATCCCATATTCTTTCTCTCTCAGGAGTAAGGTGGTCAAGGATAGAGCCAGGGCTTCCCTGGGAATACTTTTTTTTTTAACACTGGTATGCAGGAAAAAAGAAAAGGTAACTATTTAGCACTGAAGGCTGTAAACCTAGGAAAAGACTAGAAAAATGTTTAAAGAAAAAAATGCACCATCTTCTAGTTAGTATCTTAATCCATGTTATTTGCTTAATACAATTTATTTTATATACCTTGGAAACATTTTTGTCTGTATATATTCTTCATTATGTGTAGTGACTAGATTCACTATAATTAACTCCATACAGCAATTCTATTCAAATAACATGTATTTAATAATAAATGTCTTTTGGTTATTGCACTGAGCATTTTCACATATTCTAATACTTTACCTCCAGAAACTTAATAGCTAGACAAGTGCAAAGATAAACAAAATCCTCTGATATAAGATATAATGTAATAAATACTGCAATAGCTGTAATTATAAGTTGTGGGAATATAGGACACAAAGTAATACAGATGCAGGCAAGCCACAATATTGAAAAAATCTGTACAGTTTCTTTGGAACCAACAGACATGATTTGAAGTAAACAAAAGGCAGAACTTGTGGACAGATTTAAAGGTGAGAATTTGGCACAGGAGTTATTCTGATTCCATTTCTACCACCTGTCCTTCCTTCCTTGCCAAGCTGGAGGGGACAAATTGTCTAATGGAAGAAGGTAAAAGTTTATTATAATTATGAAGAAGAGTAAAACAACTTTGCCTGATACCTTACTCTGGGTGAACTGAAAGTAATTTTATATAGTACTTAAGAAGTTATCTTATTGTTTCCAGCCGCACTTCAAACATTCGCCAGCTGCCTCAGAGAAATCACCAAAATACAGTTTTCCAAAAGACTTATATTTCTTATCAAAAATCATGTCAAATATAAATTAAATATCCATATCCCCACAATAGAATCTAATGGTCTAGATCAATTTGAGATCAAAGTGTAATAAAGTATCATCTGACATAGAAAACCAAGTGCCACACTATTACAAACATGTACAATGAAGTTCAGCTGGAAATAGACAACTCCTAAATGAGATCCCAAATGTTGAACAGTGGAAGTTAACTTTAAACTTTTGCACAGGTTCTAATATACATCCCTGGAACGTGTTACCCTCATTTTTAGAGTTACTTTTAATTTTAAAATAATTAAATTAATTTCTTTAAGCTCTTGGTGAGTATTGATTCCTGTAAGATCCATGTTTTCTGCTGTGGCACCATAGAGATGAGCTAGCAGGTGTTCTGTAGTGTGAGCTTAACTGAACTAGGGTCCCAGCTCTGGTGCCCTGAAATCCATAGCTGCGTTTGTGACATAGCTACGGTTTCCGCAGGTTGCTCTGAGCCAATAATTGAATGCGCTACATAGAGTAAGAAGCTCTATTTTGCTATTGGTGAGGCACCTTGGGATGGAGGCTTTGGCTCTGGGATTTCCAACAGCATTGCTAAATCTTTCTTAGACTCTACAGAAGTCCAAGTTTCTTGTACTCCAAATAACTTTCTTTTTGCCATCTTTACTAAAGGTCAGACACTCAGGGAAATGTTTTCTTAAGTTGTCTCAAGATGACAGAAGAAAGATTACAAAGGTGTTTGCAGGGAACTTCTACTGAGTATATTCAATCATTTCTTCATGTAACCTTCTGAATTTGAGCCATGTGCCAATAATGAGTTATATTGTTGGAATAATAATACAATGATTATGATTCTGCTATTAAGAAACTTATTCTCATGAGGTTGAAAACATGTGAACAAATAATATTTGAAAACATTAGTTCTGCTATCATAGAAGCTTGAACAGAATTCCATGAAAATACAAATTTGAAGGATTGAAACAGATGCACCAGAGGTGGTCATGATAGGAAACAGAGATGTTGAAGGATAAGAGAGCTTGGCATGGCAGTGGCATTGCAAGCAGTTAGAAAGAAGCAAGAGCTAAACATTGGGAGAAACAGCTAATGAGGGGTAAAAAAAAAAAAGAAAATAACTAGGGCATAAATGGGCTTAATTATAGGAAAATATGTCGATAGTTATTTTAAAGATAATGGGTACTATTGTCCGTATTTGAAGCCACGACTTAATTTTAAATACAAAATAGTAATAGGGTCAATTAGGCAAATTAAAAATGTATTTCAGTGATAGAATCTTTAGCATTTGGTGATTTTGTGGCTGTGGGAAGTGAGATGGCAGATGGATTGTCCACCAGAAAGCAGAGGTCACCTGCAGGTCATGGCATGGAGAAAAAATAAGCACATGAAATTTTCAATAAGTAGTCTTTGAAAAGGGGTGGCTTAAATGATGTTAGATAACAATGCTGTTAGATAACAATAAATAAGAAGAGTGGAGAGTGATATAGGTTAGATGGAGGGTGGCATACATCTAAAGAGAATGCTTTTATCTTGATCATGTTGGTGGAGGACCCATGGCCTGCAAATGACAGTGTAAGCAAACATGAGCAAGGGCAAAAAGTTCCTTCCCTCATTCCCACACACACTGGGCTGTTTAGAAGGAGAATACAAAGAGTATGCACAAAAATACCTTCAAGAAGGAGAAGGAATTTCATTAAAGGCAAGAAGAGTGAAGAAAAATACTGGTAAAAGGCTGTGGAGTTAAAGAAATTTAACTTAAATTGCTATCTATAAAAGTAAGATAATGTTTAGGCTTCTGAAGTGATTCTCTGCTATGAGCCCATCTGGCTAGTTGAGGCTTTGAGGTTTTTCCCATTTATCTATAACTGGGACAAAGCTTATACTTAACTGTTTTTTTTTTTTTTTTCTGCAACATACATAACGTGCCAGAGAGAAAACAACTGTTACTTAGAAATAAGTAAGTAGCTCATTACAACTAGATGCATTGATACTGAAAATGAATATCCCACTCAATGAAAGGATTTTATCTAAGATCTTTTTATATATTTCCTTTTAATTTTCCCTTTTACCTCTCACTGATGATAAAAAATAGGCTGCCAGATTATCAGCTTCTTATATGATTACAGAATAATGTTTTCACAATCCCTATGATAAAAGTATTTGCAAAAATCTAAAGAACACCCAGGATTATTTTTCAATTCCACAGTTCATAAATAGAAATGAACAAAATATAATTGAATTAGATTCAAGTTTATCATTACTGTACAAGTATTCAAAAGCAAAATTAAATCAATGGATCCAATGTAATGCATTAACTAGTAGATTCCAGATGCTTGGATTTTTTTGCAGTCTATTTAATTAACATATATGAAGTAAAATTTTGAAAGAGATAAGCAATCTACTCTTACATAAAAATCAGAAATGAAAACCTACTTCATAGTTATTCTTTTCTTGGATAGTTAAAATGTAAGTATAAATTGTGTCTATTCTAAAGTGTATGTTGGTATTTTTTGATAGTGAGTACAAATATTGGTGATTACAGTGTTTTTCATACATTGGCAACTGTTAGATGATGGTGAAAACAATGAATGAGCATGCTTATTTTCTCCAGGACATAATATAAGCATTGAAAATACCACAACGTAGCAATTAGCCAATTTTTATGAAATGCACATATAATCAACAGAATTTAATTGAGTCAATGTCTTTCTTTTAATATGACATTAATAACAAATGTACCTCAAAAGACTGCCAACAAAACAAGTTTCAAACCTATAATGCTCAAACCTATAGGTGGCTCAAACCTATAATGCTAGGACCCTGGGAAGTTGAGGCAGGTGGATCCCTTGAGCTCAGCAGTTCTAGACCAGCCTAAGCAAGAGTGTGACCCTGTCTTTACTAAAAAACAGAACAAGTCAGGCATTGAGGTAGGTGCCTGTAATCCCAGCTATGTGGGAGGCTGAGGCAAGAGGAACACTTGGGCCCTGGAGTTTGAGGCTGTTGTGAGTTAGGCAAAAGCTGTGGTACTCTAACCTGGGCAATAGAGTTAGACTCTGTTTAAAAAAAAAAAAAAGAAAGAAAGAGAGAAATCTGAATGAGTCATATTTCAATGTACCTCCACAAAGCAAATGAACAGTTACCATGTAAACCAAGTGAAGGCCAACTTTGAATGGAGATAAGAGAGTAAGTCTGATTTGTGTGGGTGAGTGAGCTGGCAGGTTGTGGGGCGCAACAAACAGCAATGCAAAGTGGTTGAGAGACTGACAGGCTTCAACCACATGGTGGAGGCTCCTTCACCAGAACCACGATGCACATGACCGTGTAGTGCTCAGTAAACCATTTAATTTCTCTGTGACTCTGTTTTGCAGTTTGTGAAACAGGAGTATACAGTTATTATGATCGAACAAGGGTAAAAATATGCAAAGGATAAAACATCACCTTGTAAAGATTAAGTGTTTAATTAAGGTCAGTTAAATGTGAAGTCATGTTAGAAATATCTGAAAGTGGTAGATCATACACATGAACCCGTAGGAATGAATGACAACTTGGTATGAACCTTGATTATTTGATGCATGTAGACATGTACATATGTACAAGCATACATATGTATAGGTGATTTGAAATCAGTTGACACTTTCAAATTTTTATTACTCAAAAATTAAGTTATATATGCACTTAGTTACGAAGACACACTTTTTCTCATCTAAGGGTTGCTTCAGAGATTTTTCCAAGGAATGGCCAAAGTGAGCTTGCTCTGAGTTAACCATGTTCTCATGCCCTGGTCAAGTACATTTTCTATCAATGATTGAAAATAGATTATTGCTGTTTCCAGAAGCTTTGGGGTCTGAAAGAGTAGATAATGGCCAACAATATAATATCTGATAACATTATTAGACCCTTAGAGCAGAAAAAGGTGAGTTTGTAGGTCACTTTACAATGACAAGGCTACTATTTATTTTTCCCTTTTGATCAGAAAGAACTTTAATGTTCCATAGAAGGCAATAAAAATGAAGGCACTAAAAACGAACATGTGTCCATTGAGCATGGAAGGGTTAAGTAACATACAGAGCTTTGTTTCATTAGTTTTGTAGAGAGCACAATGAAAGTAATCACATATTTGGACTTGAAAAACTCTTTCTCTACACCTATAGAAATTCTCTGACAACCTCATTTTCCAGCAGAATGAGGTTCTGTCTCCCTTTCCCTTGTTGTTCTGACTTTCCTAATGAATATCTACCATGCCGCTGACATGGTCATTCCACTAACAACACCGACCTGCCCTGGACCTGCCAGTATCACATCTCAATGACTTCTTACTTTACACAGTCTTGTTTTAAGCACTTTCCTTTCAGCCTTGAGGAAATGAAGGTCTCCATCATAGCTGTGATTTCAACCACCAGAGGTGTTTTACCTCAAAGGGTCTGTGATAAATTACATGATAAAATGGATGTTTATAATTTTAGGCCAATGGCACATATTCAGCATAGTAGAAATGATTGTGAGAGCTATTTTGCCATTTTGTTTTGAGTAGATGCTGATATCCCTATTACACTAATAAATTTTGAGAGTGTTTAAGCATTTACCTGCCTGATACACATTTATTATTTGATTACTTGGATATTGACATTTTAAAATAATCCCCTAGTATTCCATTTGGCAGGTATTTATTTAGAAATCTTCCATGTCATCTTTCTTACAGAGTGTTTTTTTCTCTGAATATTTCTGGTCAGACATAAGGCAATGGAGCTAATTCCAGGAATTGTGTGAATCATTAGTGTTCATGAATGATAAACAGACAAACAAACAAATATCCTAGGTTTTGAACATCTTCCCTATCCTGTTTGTTAAAGAATATAATTGTGTTCTCTTTGACACCATTATTAAATTCCAAATTAAAATGAAAAAGTAAGCAAGGATTCCTGAGCTTTATAAGTTATTTGTTAAAAGTTTAAAACAAATATTTATTTGTTCATAACAAATATGTTTAATGTCAACTACAGATGAAATGGCTTCTCATCGTGTTACAATTTAATAAATTTCATTTTTTTAAATATATACTTTTTTCAGAAATAGTAATAAAGTGATTGAGGTTCCCAACTTACTTAAAAACTACCAATTAATACCCATTTCTAAAAACTGGTTGATACTAAATAAAAACTGAGAAGCTTAATGAAATAGTCACTGCAATATACATTGCTTTGAACTAGAAAAAAATTTCATTGAGTAAATGTCTCCAGGGTATCTTTAGAATTCTAAATGGAATAAAAAGCTTCCATTTGAATTAGTTCCTAGTAAGTCTTCTCTTCTCCTCAACACTGTCAAAATTAAATAAAACGGAGACTGGCTTGAGAATCCCCTGAGTAGACATAGCCAGTTAAGGCATGGTGCTAACCTTGTCCTTACTAGATTCATCAGCAAATCTTAACTTAAATTGAGTCAAACTCAACTTGAGTTATTTCTTGTGAAAATGCCACCTTAAAGAAAAATGACATGTCAGCCCACTCAATCAGCTGTCAATTAATTTATAGTTACACAACGAGGGATTTTCCACAGGGATAGACCAAATATGCCTTCCAGTTCACCTTATAAAAGCCTTCCCCTGTGTGTCTTCAACAGAGCCCCACACCACCTTTGGTTTGATGTCTCCCAATTTGTTACTGTTTGTGCAAATAAATTTTTAGAAATGTTTATTTTTATTTATTTTTTATTATTTTATTTTATTTTATTTGTTTGCGGTTTTTGGCCAGGGCTGGGTTTGAACCCACCACCTCTGGCATATGGAGCCTGCGTCCTACTCCTTTAAGCCACAGGCACTGCCCCATTTTTAAAAATCTTTATTGTGACTCAATTTACCTTTTAAAAACAATTAGAAAAATGTGGATATATATATATAAGCTGTATGGAAGATGCTTAGATTGAATAAACCTATGGCTCCATCTATAACTGTTTAAAAGACACTGGGAAACCTACAGATGGCACTCCTAAAGCTTTGGTGTTACACTTGGGGTGCTAAATCAAGTAATCCAAATATCTTCAAAATAAACTGTGATCATATGGTGCTATGCAGGTAGCTGATAACTGGTAATTCCTTGTCTCCACAGCTCCTACAGACATAGAGAAGTTTTCAGTAAGCTATAAACTGGGACTTAGATCATTATAATATTTTTCTTTTATGAACAATCATCATGCTAGGCAAATATTTAGAGAATTTTTCCTAAGTGCACTAATTTTTAACAAAAACTTACTGAGTGTTAATTATTATAGCCAATATAAGACATACTATGTGCATTAATTTTTAAGAAAAACTTACTGAGTGTTAATTATTGTAACCACTGTAAGAAAACTATGTACATTAATTTTCAAGAAAAAGTTACTGAATGTTAATTATTATAACCACTATAAGAGATACTATGACAATCTGTCATCCCAAGAAAAAGGGAAATATCATTGTTAAACAACTATTGTGTGCCAGAAACTTTACAAGATGCTGCAATCAACCTCCAAAAGTGAGTACTGGGGGAATTGTGGGAAGATGGCTAATTAGAAGCAGCTTTCACCAAGGGTCATACCCAAAAGGAGAATATTGGATTGAAGTGGATGGAAGCCGAATGTGATGAGCTCTGCACTGAGAGGACTGTGTGAGGTTCACATCACCCAGGCTGAATCATGTAGCAAAAACAAGAAAATGGAGGAAAAATAACAGGTACAAGCCCAGCTCCCAGAGGAAGTGCGACCCCTGCCCTCAAATGGAAACTCTGCATTGGGTCCCAGCCTGCCAGAGAACAGGGTTCAAAAGCCTTCTCACCTTATCCCACAGGAGAGCAGTCACTAACTGCCACTCCTCCTTCATTATTGAGGTCCCACCACTGAGCCTGGCCCCATTCTGTCTGGGAAAAAGAACCAAATATTTTTCCTGCAATCCTGAGCACCCAGATCACCCTTGCCCCCCTACTCTAGTTGCCAGAAGGACTGTCCACTGTACAATCCGCAGTGTTTGAAGAGCTCACTGAGAAGCTTGGGAAGCAAGTCTGCCAGCTGCTAAGAGAGAACAGAAGCATAGCCGTCCAAACTGACAGGGAGAGGGTGAACTAATTCCTCTCCAGCTCCTCAGGAATGTGCAGGCAGCTTTATTTTCTGCTCTCCAGGACAACATCTGAGCTCCACTGGGAAGGCAGGTCCAGTGCATAAATGACTTTGATTTTTGGGTCAAACTTTGGACTTTCTCCCTCCACCAGGCACAGCTTTCTGGTCCTGACTGGATAGTGGCTGTTGTCTAAGTGACTTTGGACAGAACCTTTGACCTCTGGCCTCCACCAGGGGAGGCTCTCTGAACTCGATTGGGTGGGCAGGGTGGGGTTTAAGTGACCTTGGACCTCTGGCCTCCACCAGGCAGGGCTTTCTAAGCTAAATTGGGTGGGGGTCAATGAGGTTTAAATGACTTTGCACTGAACTGTGGATTAGTACTCTCCACCAGATGGAAATTTTCTGAGCTCAATTGGGTGAGGGAGGCCTGGGGCCTGAGCAACTGTTATTTGAACTTTAGACCTGGTGGCAGCCCCCTGAGCTTGACTGGGCAGGCACCCCCTGGTGCCTGAGTGGCTTTGTGTGAGCATTGGGCCTACACTGTCCACAGAACTGTGGCCCTCAGCACTCAACTGGCTGGATGGTGCCCAGTGCATATCTCCTGAATGGTGAGCCAGTGCTGCCAGCTGAGCAGCCTCATGAGCTTGATTTGGTGGGCAGAGTCAGAGCTGGTAGAGCTATTTTGACTGGAAGACTGGAACTCTGGACCAGGATTGTCTACTGATTCTTGTGCCCCTGGAGACACTATCTGGGACTACAGATTCGCAACTCGTCTGCCTTTGTTAGTGTCACAGTGGCACCGCAACAATGAGGAGGAGACTCATCAGGGATAACTTATCAATTCAACTAAAAAAGTATAATTAACATATCAAAAAGTGAAAAAGAGGAAGAAGCTGAAAATACTCATGAGGAGAAATCAGCAGAAGAACTCTGGTTACATGAAAAAATCAGAACAAATCAAAGCCTCCTAGGGATGTCAAAGACTATGTAAGAAAATTCCATCCATAGAGAAATTGCTGAAATCTCAGAAATAGAATTTAGAATATGGATGGCAAATAAGATAATTGGAATGGAGGAAAAGATGGAAACAGAGAACCCCAAAAATAGTTCAGAAATTGTCTCCAGAAATTAGTGAATTCAAAGTCACAAAGGATATGGACTTAATAAGGAAAGATACACCAGAGTTTACAGAATTGAAAAAGGTATTTGAGGGAGCTTCAAAATAAGTAGAATCCCTGAGAAATAGAGTTGATTAGTGTGAAGAAAGAATCTCAGATAAAGAAGACAAGACTATTGAACTATCCCAAGCATTCAAAGAGGCAGAAAAATGGAAGAAGATACCAGAATATTTCCTGAGAGAGTAATGGGATCATTCCAACAAATCAGATATCTGAATTATAGGGATTCCTAAAGGAAAAGAGGATCCTCCCAAGGGCTCAAATTCTCTGCTCCAAGACATTATGGCAGAGAAATTCCCAAATATTGCAAGAGGCACAGAAATTCATATAGTAGATAGTTTCAGAACCCCAGCATGACTCAATACAAACAAAGCATCTCCTAGAAACATTGTAATTAATTTTGCCAATGTTAATATGAAGGAGAAACTTCTGCAAGCAGCCAGGCATAAGAAAAGTATTACTTACAAAGGGAAAAGTATAAGACTGACTGCAGATCTTTTAGTCAAAACTTTTCAAGTCAGAAAAGGATGGTCATCTAGCTTCAACCTTCTTACACAAAACAATTTCCAGCCCCGGATACTATACCCTGCTTAACTGACTTTCATTTGTGATGGGGAAATCAAATGCTTCCCTGACATCCACATGCTAAGGAAATTTGCCATGACTAGACCAGCTCTACAGGAAACACTCAGACCCATTCTTCATAAAAATCAATAGGAAGGGTAGACCACAAAAGGAAACCTACCCAGATATTAAAGAATAAAACCTAGTTTCCACAATCATGAAAAGCATAAAATTAAGCTCTGGTCTTCTGAAAAACAAAATGACCAAAACTCTGCCACATCTATCAATTCTCTCAATTCATGGGAATGCTTGAAATCCCCTTTAAAGGCTGACTGGATACAAAATCTTAGGCCAGATATTTATTGCCTCCAGAAACTCACCTTATCTCAAAAGATAAGATAAGCCTCAGGGTGAAGGGATGGGCAATGGTAATGCAGGCAAATGGAAAGCAGAAAAAAAGCTTTGCAATCTTGTATGCAGATACAAAGGGATTCAAATCAACAAAAATAATGAAAGACAAAGATAGAGACTACATACTGGTCAAGGGAAACACATAATATGAAGAGATTTCAATAGTTAACAGCTATGCACCCTATCTGAATGCTCCTTGATATACAAAACAAACCCTAACTGATCTGAATAATATGATTGATATCTTCCCACACTATAATATCTAGAGATTTTAACACCCATTGGCAGTACTGGACAGATCCTCCAAGCTGAAACTAAACAGAGAAATAATGGACTTAAGACCCTAGAACTAATGGACTTAACAGACATTTATAGAACACTTTATCCTAACAAAATCAAATACATGTTATTCTCATCAGCCTATGGATCATTTTCCAAAATTGATCATATCTTAGGTCACAAGGCTAACCTCAAAATATTCAAAAGAATAGAAATTATCCTCTGAATCTTCTCAGATAACAGTGAAAGCTGAACTCAACAGCAACAGAAATCTTCATACTCAAATAAAATCAAGGAAACTAAATAACCTTATCCTGAATGAAAGCTAGGTCATAGATGAGATCAAGAAAAAGATCATTAGACTTCTGTAACAAAACAAAAATGAAGCCAAAAACTATCAAAACCCAGAGGATACTGCAAAGGCAGTCCCTAGAGGGAAATCTATAGTATTAGATGTCATCCATCAAGAAAACAGAAAAAGAACAAGTCAGCAACCTAGTGGGCCATATCAAGCAACTGGAAAAAGGAGAAAAATCTCATCCCAAACCAAGCAAAAGAAAAGAAATAACCAAAATTCGAGCAGAATTAAATGAAATTGAAAACAGAAGAATTATTCAGAAGATCAGCAAAACAAGAAGTTGATTCTTTGAAAAGATTAATAAAATTGATAGTCTTGGCTAGACTAACCAGAAACAGAAAAAAGATCTCTAATAATAATAATCAGAAATGATAAAGAGAAAATAACAAGAGATGCTGCAGAAATACAAAAAATTCTCAACAATTATCATTAGAAACTCTATTCCCAGAAATATAAAATTGTAGAGGAGATGGACCAATATCTGAAGCACAATACCTTCCAAAACTCAGCCTGAGAGATTTAGAAACCTTGAATAGACCAATATCAAGTAGTGAAATGCTACTAATTATACAAAATCTCCCAAAAAAGAAATGTCCTGGACCAGATGTTTTCACACCAGAATTCTATCAAACCTTCAAAGAGGAACTAGTTCCTATTATGCATAATATTTTCCAAAATATAGAGAAAGAAGGAATATCCCTAACATATTGTATGAAGCAAATATCACCCTGATCCCCAAACCAGGAAAGACCCAACAAAAACAACAAAAATTATAGATCAATATCATTAATGAACGTTGATGCAAAAATATTCAACAGGATATTAACAAACAGAATCCAATAAAATATTAAAGAGGTTACACACCATGACCAAGTGGGATTTATCCCACAGACACAAGGTTGGTTAAACATATGCAAATTTATAAATATAATACACCACATAAATAAAATTAAAACAAAGCATATATGATTCTTTCAATTGATGCAGAAAAGAATTCTGTCAATATCCAACACCCTTTCATGATAAAAAAACACTGAAGAAAATAAGTTTAGATGGAACATTCCTTAAGCTGACAGTCTATTTATAGCAAACTCACAGCCAATATCATGTTGAATGGAGTAAAATTCAAGCATTTTCACTCAAATCTAGGAACAGACAAGAATGTCCACTGTCTCCACTGCTATTTAACATAGTCATCTCAATCCCAGCCATCGCTGTCAGGCAAGAGAAGGAGTTCAAAGGAATCCAACTGGGGACAGAGGATGTCAAACTCTCCCTCTTTGAAGATGACATGATTTTTTTTTTTTTTTTTGAGACAGAGTCTCACTATGTTGCCCTCAGTAGAGTGCTGTGGCATTTGGCATCATAGCTCACAGCAACCTCAAAGTCTTGGACTTAAGTGAGTCTCTTGCCTCAACTTCCCAAGTGGCTGGGACTATAGGCACCTGCCACAGTGCTCAGATTTTTTTTTTTTTATAGTTGTCGTTGTTTAGCAGGCCCAGGCTGGGTTTGACCTCACCAGTCCCAGTGTATGGAGCCGGCACCCTAATCACTGAACTACAGGCACCAAGCCAAAATGACATGATCTTATACCTGGAAAACCCCAGGGACTCAACTACAAAGCTCTTAGAATTGATTAAGGAATACAGCAACATCTCAGGATACAAAATCAATACCCACAAATCAGTAACCTTCATATATACTGACAGTTGTCAAACTGAGAATAAAATCAAGGACTTTATTCTTTTTACAATAGCACCAAAAAAGATGAAATATCTGAGAGTATATCTAAGAAAAGACATGAAATGTCTCTATAAAGAGAATTATGAAACTTTGAGAAGGAAATAGCTGAAGATGTCAACAAATGGAATAAAATACCATGCTCATGGCTGGGAAGAATCAACATTGTTAAAATGTCCATACTATCCAAAGCAATCTATAGTTTTACTGAAATTCCCCTCAAAGCACCAATTTCATACTTAAAGAAGTTAAAAAAAATAGTAATTCAATTCATATGGAGCCAGTAAAAACCCCAAATAGCAAATGCAGTTCTTAGAAATAAAAAAATCTGGAGGCATTACATTGTTACATTACAAGACTATAGTGATTAAAACAGCATGGTAGTAGCACAAAAATAGAGACACAGATTTATGGAATAGGATAGGGAATCTAGAGATGAACCCAGCCACATATCATCACTTGATCTTTGATAAGCCTAATAAAAATGTGCAATGGGAAAAGAATCCTGATTATCAAATGGACCTGGTAGAACTGGGTATTCACATCAGAAGATTGAAACTGGATCTGCACTTCTCACCATTGACAAAGATTGAGTCTCTTTGGATAACAAAAAATTAAGATATGAAACCACAAAAATTCTAGAAGAAAGTTTGGGAAAACACTTGAGAATATTGGCTTAGGAAAAAACTTGATGAGGAAGACCCTGCTCCCCTCCCCCAGCAATTACAGCAACACCAAAAATAAATAACTGGGATTTGATCAAGCTAAATAGTAGCACAAACAAAGCAAACAGACAGCCTTTGGAAAAGGAGAAGATTTTTAGCATGTTATGAATCTGACAAAGACCTGATAACTAGAATCTACAGAGAACTCAAATTAAACACTAAGAAAAGTGCAAACAACCCTCTGTATAGGTGGGCAAGAGATTTGAACAGAAACTTCTCTGAGGATGACAGATGAATGGCCAACAAATATGAAAAAACACTTGTAGTCTTTAATCTTCAGAGAAATGCAAATCAAAAACACACACCTAACCCCAGTAGGATTAGCACACATCACAAAGTCCCAAAGCACCAGATGCTGGCATGGATGTGGAGAGAAGGGAACATGTTTACATTGCTGGGGGGATTGAAAACTAATACAATCTTTTTGGAGAGAATTATGGAAAATTCTCTACGATCTAAAAGTAGGCCTCCCATTTGACTCTGCAATCCCATTACTAGGTATCTATCCAGAAGAACAAAAATCATTTTACCACAAAGACATTTGCACTAGAATGTTTATTACACTTCAATTCATAGTTGCCAAGTCATGGAAGCAACCTAAGTGCCCAACAACCCATGAATGGACCAACAAACTGACAACAACTCATGAATGGACCAACAAACTGAGGTATATGTATATCGTGGAATGTTATTCAGCCATTAAAAAAGATGGAGACTTCTCATCTTTTACCTTTACCTGGAAGGAGTTCAAATACATTCTTCTTAGTAAAATATCACAAGAATGGAAAAAGTAAATATCCAATGTACTCCATACTAATATGAAATCAATACATAAATAATTACATGCTCATGAGAATAATAAAACACTAATATGGTCCAGTTTGGGTATAGAAGAAAGCAGGAGGGAGAAGTGGGGAGGATGTTTGGCAGAGGAGGGAGGGCAGGAGGCGTGATCTCCTCTAATTTGCACATTGTGGGGGTGGATAACACGTCCCTGGGTGAGGGGCTTGTCTACAGGTGGAACTTTACCCTGCAAGTGAGAACAACATAACCTAAAAATTTTACTGTCATATTAATTTGAAAGAGTAAAAAAAAAAAATACCCGAAACAAAACAAAAAAATAAGTCTAAGTGGATAACTTGCAAGCTTTAGATACGGAAAACTAGTCTTAGCCTAATCTTAGATTCTTTCATTGTAGATAATAAGAAATCCAATCCAAACTTTATATAACCAAATGGAATCAGAGTGCTTGCAGGTAAAAATTCTGAAGTTAAGATTAGCTCGAGCATCGCTGAATTTTGGTTTACAGTAATTGACTCATTATTTTCTTTATCTGAAGAAAATATGGCTTCACCATTTTCTATCTTGGCTTTGAACCCTGTGAAAACAACTGCTGATCTCTAGATTGCCATTCTCTGAAGGTGAAGAGCAGCATCCACGGAAAGAAAGACTCCCTCCAAAAGTCTTACTGCCACGTGGCCTCTGATAAGGTTCCCTGCTCATGCTGAAACTAATCACTTTGACCAAAGAGAATTTGAAGACCAGTCTCCCCATGTCTTTGTGAAGTACTCTACGCCTTTCATTAGTAAGTGAAGAAAACTTATGCAAAATACACAGAGGAAGGTTGACTGCTTAGCAGATTAAATTTTCTTAAGGTTAATCCACAGTTTAATTTATTTGCAACCATAATAGTAGGGGGTAAAACATGAATTTGGAGGTATATTCTTATTGTTCCAAAGTCTGAGATTTTAAAAAAAAAATCTTTTATTTTGAAATTTTATTAGACCATAATAATATTTATATAGCACCTTAGCAAAATCAAAAGAAAATCTATTAAACTTTCTGTTGGAACGTGGAATGACATCTGGCATGTGAATAGGTGAAGTTAAAGGAAAGCTTTTTGAGTAAATAAATGAAGTGTGCTCACAAGGGATGGAAGGTAGACTATGCCTTCAACAGAAAGTAAGTACTGAAGAGAGTGTAATCATAAGTGACTAGAGGAACAAGAAAAGTTGTACAAGTTACAGTACTTTTGAGTTTGGTTAGATGATTGATATAAATTAAGAGGATCTAAATTAGAATCAGGAAAGAGCACTTTAGATGTAAGTAAGTGAGCAGAAGCAGAAGGCATGGAGCTAAACAGATTCACCTTGGCTGGACTACAGGCCATGTGCAGAGTCATACTAGGAGACAGGGCAGCTAAAGGAGGGGGGTTCAATGCAGTTTGGACATAATCTATAATCAATACGAAGTTTATTAGTTTTTCTTCTACCTTTCTGTGGGAGAGTGACATCAACTTAGAGGACTCCAGTGGTTCTCTCTTTGACGAATTTAAGTATAAAGAATTTGAGAAATATGAAAAACCCAAATGTGTTAAATACATTTCTAAGTGAGAGGTAAAGAAGCTCACCTTAGGGCTGTGTCCGTGAAACTGAAGAGAGACAGATTATTGAACAGACCTTATGAAGTTAGACATGAACACAAAGCAAAAATCACTGCAGGGACTGCAGACACCACACAATATTTTTTTCACTCTCCCTTCTGAAATCGTTTACCTTTGGAGGAGGAAAATCAAACTGATCTAAAAGATATTGAATACCAAGTTAAAGTTCTCAACTGAGCTGAAAAATCTAGTTTCCAACCTGGGTCTGCTGTGGTCTCGAATTCTCACTCCTGCCTTCATCTCATACAAATGAGAAACAATGAAAATTCAAATGCCAAGAGGATTCCAATTAGGGAAATTGTAATAAATTTCATAAAAGATGGCTTGAAGAGAGGGCCTAAGAAGGATTTATTAGGCAAATAATGAAGAAACAAGGTTTTCTGCCAATACAGATAGGTAAGAAAGTACCATGTAGGTCTCTTATGAGGAATTGAGTTTTGTTGTAACTAAACTACTTAAAGAGAAGGGACTGTCACAAGGGCATGCTAAGGATAGTCTGTAGAGAGTAGCAGTCATTATGTTTTTTCCTAAAAATGAAGAAAGAACGTGAATACTATAAGGAATTGAGCGGTAAGACGGAATTTGTTCAGCAGAACTGTGTTTATATCTGGTACTAACACTTATTAAGTAATACGCCATATGTAAATAGTGATAAAAATTGATGTTGGTGCTAGTATTAGATGAGGCAAAGCATAAGTTAAATTGCTTAGCTCAAGTGCTCAATGCTTTTTAATTACTATTAACATATAATGATAACAAAAAAATATTTATCAGAGTATTACAATCTGAAGGAATGTATATGGTAAACTCAGATTTGATTTATAAATACAACCTCTAAACTCTATATTGAAATAAGAAAATTAGAGAAAAGACTTTAAATGATTATTGTGTATAGGATAAAAAGAAGGTCAAAAATTATCGATGAAACTCTGATAGGCAATATGAATAAATGGTAGTATATTGCCTCTTCAGTAAATTTCTCATATACCTCATCTACTTTTCTTAGAAATTGGCATTCATTTCCTATTAAATCCAAATTCTTGATTTATTTCTGTTCATGACATCTAAAATTACTTTAAATCTAGTATAATTTCTGTAAATTATTTACAATATAAACTTAGAATAAAAATTGAACTTTATGTTTTTACTTGCAAAAAAACAAGGAAGAATGTTTCCCTAATGAATTTGAAATTTTATTAATGACTTTTCAAATCAGGAGAATAAAAACGATTTATTTCACTTCTGTAAACCCAAATATTATGGTAGTCCAATTTTTTTTTTTTTTTTTTTGTAGAGAGAGTTTCAGTTTATCGCCCTCGGTAGAGTGCCATGGAGTCACACAGCTCACAGCAACCGCTAACTCCTGTGTTTAGAAGATTCTCTTCCCTCAGCCTCCCCAGTAGCTGGGACTACAGGCGCTCGCCACAACACCTGGCTATTTTTCTATTTTGCAGTTCGGCTGAGGCCGGGTTTGAACATGCCACCTTCAGTATATGGGGCTGGCACCCTACTCGATGAGCCACAAGCACCGCCCCACCAAAAAATGTTTTTGAGTAATTTAAAAAATAAAACATGGTCAAACAGATCAACTTAATATTATATTAGTGGCCCAATTATCAAGAGGACTGTTGCAGGTCTGATTCAGGAAATTAAAAATACAACACCTATTTTTACAAAGTCTCTAATGATGATTATGCACTTAAAGCTGTTTCTTGAAAATTCACAAAACACAAAATATTAAGTTATCAAAATAAAACACATCTCAAATGACTATATTTTGCCAAATGGGTCCTATTTCTTCCGCTTCTATTTTTTAAAAAGTCATTTATGTCCAGTAAAATCTTTTGAATTATATTATACTGTTTCCTCTTATGAAAAATAATTTAAGTAGAGATGAAGCTTTTTTAGTGTAAAAATTACCAAAAAATTAAAATTATATGCAAGAAATGAAAATATGCCTAACCAATGTATATATAAATATTTATGATCAACTAAAATGTTTCTTATGATCTTTAAATATAACCTAGTAATCTATTTTCAAATTATTTTCCTATATGTGAGTGTCACAGAGTATTTTAATAAAAAATTATTCAAAAGTTAAACATGTATTTGATATTAATACAACTTTTAAAGCATAATTAAATAATATACGCTTTAATAAAAATATAAACAGTGGATCCCATCACTCAAAATTGAAAAATATTTGTGATTTACATTTTTTTAGGAAAAATATCTACATTACTTTAGAGTTTTCTTGGTTTCAGCTATATAAACTATCACTACTCTCATAGCATGTCCAATTCCTAAATCATTTTTGTTTTAAATTGCTATAGTTAAAAAAAGAAAAGTAAAAGCTGTGTTTATGCATCTAAAATTACACAAACATAAAAATAAGCTTCAACATCATAGCATAAAAAGAGTTGCAGGAATTTTTATACTGTCTTCCTTGAAAATCTGTTGTTAATACATTATGAAAATGTAAAAGTATTTTGTCATCCACTCCCTCACTAAAAAAGAAAAATAAGGCTTTGGTAAGAAAAATAATAGAAATAAAGAACAGGAGAAAGACATAATAAAATAGAGAAAGGTTTCTAAACAAATACAAAGGAAACTTTAAGCATAACTAACCCAAGTAAATAGTTTTAATAGTAACTTAAGAGCAAGGTTTATTTTTATTTTCCATGAAGCTGTCATTCCGAGATTCACCAAAGCATAATATGGCATTTGCTTTTGCCTAATGTTATTAATACATGCATGTGTTTATGTGAGTACTTTTGTGACAGAAGACAGTTTAGATCTAATAGGAATTTTGTCACATATTGAATAATTTAGTGGATTTCTCTGTTGCAATTCATTTTAAAGGCACTAGGCTCTTGGGATGTAAGGATCCCATGAGATAACAGGTTGTGACAATCTCTAGAGTTTGTGTTTGTCTGGGGTGGAAGCAGGGGGGTGTGAAGAAGTCAAGAGAAGCTGGAGAAAGGTCAGAGTGTTTCAGATATTCACTCTTTGAGAAAGAATTTTTGTCACTGGGATATTTGGAATCCTTTTGCTTATTTTTCTTCGTGACAGGATTAGCATATAAGGATAAACAGAAAATTTTAAAAGGCATCTCACTAAAATGTGACTTTGATGAGAAATTCAACAAAAATCATTTTGAGGGCAGTGCCTTTGGCTCAAAGGAGTAGGGCACTGGCCCCATAAGCTGGAGGTGGCAGATTCAAACCCAGCCCCAGCCAAAAACTGCAAAAAAACAAAAACAAAAACAAAACAACAACAACAAAAAACATGTTTTGAAACAGTTGAATTGCTGCTTCTCATCCTGAGATCTTACTTTTAAAAAAATTCCATTGAACAACTGATCTTGGAAATTTCTGTTGTACTAGGAGCTCAATGTAACCAGACAATTTTAGTACTAAAATCGGATATCCATACACCTGGACTGCCCATGAATCAAGTCCCAAGATTAGAGTTGTCTTGATAGATGGTTAGCTATATATACAATTTTTGCTTTAACAGATATGATAAAATATGGGGAGAATGATATACTTTCACTTTCACTTTCACAGAATGTTTATTTTTCCCTTAGAGGAGGTTTAAGGAAACATATATCAAACCCAAACTCTTCTTAATCATTTCCCTGCTGTAATTTATAACAGAAAAGGAGTGCTACCGACGACTCTCCAGACTGCCAGAGTGGTGTCCCCATGTATTATTTCAGCTTTCCTTCATCACTTGCAGTGGAGCCAGAGCCACCGGCTGTGCGGAATTGTGACTGATGGGAAACAAAGTAAATCCTTAGTCCCCTTCTACCCCATTCAGCTGTAAGCACTTTTAAAACACTTAGCACTTTTACTTGGCTTTTGAGGATTCTAAAGAAATGTGCATCAGCTACCCTTGTCATTTCCAGCCCACCCAAATTGAAGAGCAACACAGAGGTGCATTTGTGTGAAATTCCTACCCAATGTCAGATACTCTTTTGAAACCAACATCATCTTGGGTTATGGGACTGAAAAAGGGGGGAGCTATGTGGAAACTCTTTGAGCACTAGATGTTCATTTGTTTACTCTCTCTGTTCATCAGGTTAAATCCAGAGGAGGAAAAACCTATGGGAACTGGCATTTTCAGGATTTTGTATGAACGCCTGCTGCTTAAGTGTCCCCTATTACTAATACTTGCAGTTATATTCTACTCATGGTAGGGCTTATCATGTAATCAGTGCTTGAAATAAATACACATGTCTATGCACATATACACCCTCCCAAGAACAAACGTTAAGACACTGCATTGCGAACCAGTCAACCTATAAAGAAAAATGACAATAAATACATTGATTTCAGAACAATTGGAAGATTATTTTTTTAAAGAAATGGCAGAAGGGACTTGAAATTCCAAGCAATATGATCAAAGGGCGGTGGTGGAGGGGTGGTTTCAAGAGTGGCTGAGCCTTTCAAGACATCTCAAATATTAATAGCATCACCTAGGTTACTGCTTACTACTTTCAGAACTAGTCCCAGAGTAGATATGTAAATTATAAATCATCTCTTTCTTGTGCTTACTCTAAGCGCTCCCTGTGACATGTTTCCGCTAGATTGAATTAAATTATTTCGACTTGAACTCTAACTGAGAGAGAGAGGAGAAGAGATGGGAAAGAAATGATATGCAGGTGCTACAAAGGACAGGCTATAAATACATCCTTTTCCATCAAATGACACCTATTTTAAACTGTATCAAAGATATTATTTAAGTCAGCGTGAACTTTAAAAGATGTCTACTTATAACACCAAATAACCCGAATGTTACCTGTTCCCTTGCAATTGAGGTGAAAATATCTTGCTGTTAGCCTCCTTCCAACACTTTGTATTCCTCTCAGGTCAAAAGCTCTAAGAAAGACTTCTGCTAACTCTCACTCTTGCGTATTATACTTTCTGGCCTTCCTGGTGTCCTGCGCTCAGGTCTAGCACATTCCCTTACCCTGCATTACACTGGCCTCCAAGTGTTTCTCAGTTTCTCGCCGTATTATGGGAAATAAACCATTCTCAGGGATTATCTAAGAGCTGCTGAGGGAAGTTCCATGGGAAAGCCTCATCACTCTTGGTAAATGCCACCTCTTTAGTTTCTCCTTCTCTTTTCCCAGTTGTCTTAACTCCTCTCAAATTTTCATATACACATTAATTTTTTTTCTTTTTTCTTTTTGGCTTGGGCTGGGTTTGAACCCACCACCTCCGGTATATGGGGCTGGTGCCCTACTTCGTGAGCCACAGGCGCTGCCCCTATACACACGTTAAAACAGCTATAGTATAACACATCACTGCCAAACCTACTGGGCTTCATTTCTTGAATGCAAATTCTCTTAGCACCTGCTCAGGAACCTACCATGTTCACACATAAGAAAACCAATTTTCAAAGTTTACCCTCTTCACAATGCTGCCAAAAATGAAACAATCAATTAGGTAATATCCATGCTTTACAAGATTAACTTGCAATGAGGTTTAACACCGCATTTGTTTTTGAAAAATAATAAACTTATATTTTAATCACTTCTAATTTCTTGGATAATTTCAAAAGGTCAATAACAAATCACTGAATCCCCATGCATTAGTCGTATCATTAAAAATTAAGATTGGTAGAATTATAATATTATTAAAATGTATCCATTAGCATATAATGATATTTTGATTTAATTTGATAATCAAGTTGTTAATAACTTACTTCTTTGGATATTCAGTTATAAGTAGAATAATGAAACATTTTGCATGCCATTTGTATGGCACTTTTTATTTACAGAGATAATGAATTATTTCCAATTTTATTAAATCAAATAGATATAATTAATTCTTATGAGAATTACTTTATTTCTAAGAGTCTATCTTTTAATCATACCTTTAAAGTCATAAATGCATATAGAACCTAAATCAAAAGCCTTTCTATAACA
This sequence comes from Arctocebus calabarensis, assembly GCA_963573935.1. NCBI lineage: Eukaryota > Metazoa > Chordata > Mammalia > Primates > Lorisidae > Arctocebus > Arctocebus calabarensis. Next base: position 7,864 of record CAUYON010159494.1, on the reverse strand, counting down.
AATTTACATTTCTTAAGTCTTGCAAAATATACTCCTTTTATACTGCATGATCTCTTCAACTTTAGTTCTATAATTCATATTTAATTAATATCTTGCTAAAGTTTGAAGCTTAAAAAAAATTTTCTTTCACAAATTGCAAGTCTAAAACAAGTATCTAGTATAATGCACATCTCCAATTAACTGCAATGGTGCATGAATTACTAATGTGAAAAATACCTCAGGTAAAAAATATTAAATGGTGCTGATTTTATGTAAATTAACAAGTCATAACATACTAAAAACCATTATTCTTACTTGAAACAGAAAGCAAAAACTGAAGAGGGATGTAACTCAACATATTGTCAATAAGCATCAGAAAATTATCTCTGCTTTATTAACTAAATTTCAGGTTACTTAAATTTTCCAACAACAGGGGCTTGGGGAAATTAAACAATGTACACTCTGGCATTGAAAATATGTATTACAGAGTTTTATTAACCTTTTCAAAATAAACTTTCAGTCAGCATTTAGCAGGTCCTTTTCAAAAGCTCAGCAAACAATGGAGCTATTTGGAGACAGAGTATAGAATAGCCCCTCTCATCTTTCAGGAAGTTTCATTTGCTTAAACTTCTTCAACAAAGAAGGAGGCTGGGAGTGAAGTTGTTCCAGTAAACTGGCAGAAACTTGCTGCCAGTTTAAGGAACATTTTGATGTAGATGCAGCGTAATACAGCATTGGTGTATCTGCTCATTCCCAGCCTGGAGTCTCATTTCTATGGAGAAGCAAGCTATAAATAAAACCATAATAGGAATATTTTCTCTAATAAGCTCTTTGTTTAAGGATAAAAGAGGAATGGCTGTCTGTGGCTTGTATGTACGTGTCCCTTGGGGAATGTGGCACAGGAGTTGTATGGGTGGATGGTTCCAGGCCCTATTCCTAGATATCCAGAACACGAAAACCAGGTTTCTAAAACTCAAATCCCTAAGATGATTCAAAAATAACCTAAGTTAGGATTTCAAAAATGTTTAAAATGCTGAGAGTTCCCAACAGTCTTAAAAAGTGAATTTCCAGGGTGTTGCCTGTGGCTCAAAGGAGTAAGGCCCCAGCCTCATAAGCCGGAGGTGGCAGGTTCAAACCCAGCCCTGGCCAAAAACTGCAAAACAAATAAAACAATGAATTTCCAAATTTTGTGAAAATTGATTAGTTTTTTTAAAGTATAAGTTTACTTTTAAAACAGATTTAAAATGTTATTTTGTTATTTTTATTGCGTATATTTAAGATGTAGTGTAAGATATTTTGCTATGCTTACCTTAATATACAAATAGGGAGTAAACTTACATAATATAGTCAAACGAAATATAAATTCCTCAATCCTGATTTACCTTACGGACTAAAGCCTGAGGATTATTACATAAATCTAGAAATAGCAACAACAATAACAAAATAACTGTAGAAAACAAACGAGAAGAAACCGGCAGGGAAAAATAGACTTTTAGTAAAACTGAGTCTCAGTGTACATTCCGACTAGTCTGGACAACTGTTACTGGGGAACTGAATACTCAAACATTACTTATTCCGGTTTTTAGAAAGAAATAAAGTATGTTGGCTAAGGTCACAAGGGTGAATGGGGTTGCTGAGACAGTCAGGCTTAAATTTGTCTGACAGGAAATATGAATTTGATTACTGCTGTTTACCAGTTCCACACAATCCTGTGTTCTGGAAGCAACCCTGCTGGACACTGGCAATGTGACATTGAACAGTCCACTCTGTAGGAAACAGAGTCCTTCCCTTAACAGTATATTAGTCAGTTTAGGAAATAGTGTAGCATTTTCTTTCTTCTACTTTGGTTTCTATGAGAAATACAAATTGTTTAATGATATTTAGGCACAAAGAATATAAAATCCTGGCCCTGCTCCAGGAGCTTTTCAGACACTGGGGGTAGAAATTATTTGAAATGAAGTTGAAGCAATCTCAGAGAAAAGTAGATCCATGCGATGCCGGGGCAGAGGAAAAAAATAATATTAATTAAACACATAGCATGCATCAAACCCACAGCCTGGCTTGGAAAATATCTACTCAGCCCAGCAGGCAGAAAGTAATGTCAGATTCTGAAAAAGCACAGTTCTTACAGATTCAATGTCAACAACACATATTTAAAGATGAACTATTTTTTATTAGAAATACATCACACGAAATTTGTGGGAGGAAGACCATATAAAAACACTCAAGTGTTCCTCATTATACTAAAAATACTTTACAAAGTTAACAGCAGATTCAATGTCAACAACACATATTTAAAGATAAACTATTTTTTATTAGAAATATATCACATGAAATTTGTAGGAGGAAGACCGTATAAAAACACTCAGGTGTTCCTCATTATACTAAAAATACTTTACAAATGTAACAGCATATTTTTGGAAATGCATGCTAATTTTTCCTCCTACCTACCATTTACTGTAGTAATAGCAATAATTAATAAACTGCAATAGGAAATTTGATGATCATTCATGTTCACTAAAAAACGTTTTTCTTTGCAGACAAAATTGCTATGATTCAATTTTTTATTCTTGCTAAATCAAATAGTTACAAATAAAGTAATGGCAAAACATTTATGCATTTCACTACTGATCCTTAAAAATTATAAAGATGTTTAAAAGTATTCTCAAACATACTTTTCAGTCTTTTTCATAATATACAAAAATAGCTAAAATGAAATTATGCCTTATGTTTGAATATTTTGCTCCGACTCCAGATATTTAATAATCATTTAGAGCCTAACAAGATGCTAAGTTCTGACAATATATAAATTACATCTGTGCACATAGAATTACACTTAACACTTACTGCACGAAGCCAGAATCCAGATTCTCATCTCTGGCAGCTATTTTAACATAATGATATAATTTACATGTTATGGGGGGAAGACAACCTATAAATAGACACAATTAAGCCCAGTGGTGTCATAGATACTGGAAATTTGCCCCAAGGAATTACATGATGAATAGTACATGTTTTAAAAAAGCAAAGTTGATAATACTGTATTAAAAACTATAATAGGGAATAGGCAAATGAGATAAATAAAAGCAAGTGTTACTTATTTAACTATTGGTAACTAACAATTTATCAACAACTTTGAGAATAACAAAGAAATGTTTATTAATCACCCACTGCCAACTAAATGAAATGTTATTCCCATTGTATAAATATAAAAAGACATATATTCTTCAAGGACCATGTCAAGTGGTATCATTTCAGCTCAATGCTGATTTTTGTTTTTAGTTTTGATCTAATATAATCAAAACTCAAAAATTATTACTTAATTATTAAGTAATTAAATTATTATTAAATTATTACTTAAATATTTTTCTTTTTTTTTTTCCTTTTGCAGTTCTTGGCCGGGGCTGGGCTCGAACCCCCCACCTCTGGCATATGGGGCCGGCGCCCCACTCCTTTGAGCCACAGGCACCAGCCAGATATAAATATTTTCCAAACATCGTGGAGTTTCAATAACTTATTTTCCATAAATGTATAATAACTGTGACAAAATAATGTGTTTTAATGACTTTATTATTGAGCATATAATATAATGGGCATTCTAAAATAATGGTCAGTTGCTTGGCAAATACATCTAACTCTTTGAAAACATACTTGACTGTGCAAGGAATAATTTATTAAATCTCCGGCTATGAGTCACAATTCTCATTTATTAATTCCCCTTTTTGTTATTGCAAAGTTAAATTTTGTACTCTTTCATAATTCTTACAGCTCCATGTTTTAGATGATATCATTTTAAAATTAACACAAAGCAAAGAAACATACACAACAATCAGACTCAAATAATGGCTCATCTAATTAATGTACTTGGAGCAGTTCCCACACATCAGAATTCACTTGACAAAAGAGCAAATCTTTGTCTGTTTCAGATTCATTATTAACATTGTTAAGCTAGTATTTTTAAGTGATTTAAATAAATTATCAAGAACATAATGCTGAAATCATGATATACCAAAATTTAAACCACTTCTTTAAAGTGACATCACTAGAAGTTAACATTACTTTTTCACCTCTTAAAAATTCATGGGAAAATAGAAAAAAAATAACGTATTTTCTCAAACAAAATGAAGAGCTCAAATATTTCATTTCAACTTACAAGTACAATTTCATATTAAAGTTGTAATATATATTTTATATTCTACTTCCTAGTGCAATTTCATATTAATTTCAATATGACTAAAATGATAAAGAGTATTGTAAACATTTATTAAATATATTTCTTTGGCTATGGCTGTTTCAGTGTGTTCAGTTCAAATGAACATGCTCTCCATTTGAGAAATGATTCTGTCATTTAAGTTATTTATTTTTCCTGGAAATGCCAGCAATTTGAAAAAGCCTAGTAAGTAGAATCCTAATGATAATTTAGGGAAAACATCTTATGTATTAAACTGATTTGAAAAAGACAACTGCATGTTTATAAATTCCCTTCTTTGAACAAGCATAAAAAGAAGGATTTAGCATTTAATTTGTCATATGCACATTGATACATAAAGGTCCATCAAGCAGGGGGGGCAAAGCTAAATCTTGTAGAATTGTATGGGTGTATTTGCTTTATGTCTAAATTTCCATGTGGTTTCACATGGCTCTCTATTAAAATTAGAGAGGAAGCTAAATTTTTTAACAATTTCATAATGTCACAGGGGCACGAATGTTTGGGTCAGGTGAATTGCTTTTGTATAAGTTTGAGTCAAAGTTAGAAGTGTGCCCTTCACCCGTGTGTACTGTGCCTCTCCTCTCTGGCACCTTCAACGACCACTTACCTTATGTGAGTGATGATGAGCGTTGTGGTGGGGATGAAAAAATCATCCACTCGGTCAAACTGCTTTCCCACTGGCTGGGTGTGGATTGTGTGATGTGGTACATTCCCACTGGCCAGGGTTATTACCTAAGCAGAACACACCCTGGTGAGACCTCAATAATGTACTTACCAAATAGCACAAGCTTCCATTTCATTTAGAGATGAAATGAATCTTTCTTCCTGTCAATTGTTTGTGTAAACTCTTTATTGCTCCCCACAATTATTGAGCAGATTGCAATTCTGAAATTATTTTGCTTATTTCTAATACAAAAACTTCTATTTCTCTAAAGAAACAAAATTAGAAAGAAAAATATGTCTTGAACATCATCAGCTTGAATATAAAATCAATACACAAAGAATCATCTTTATTATAAAAATATTAACCTTCTAATGAGAAAAATAAAAGCAAGTATTCAGGTGGTGTAAGTAAGATAGGACAAAATCCTTCCTATCTAGCATAGCTGCCAATGTATTTTGGCCCAAAACTCCAAAATAAATCATCTAAAATATTTTGTATTAAAATAAATCTTAGAACATATAAAATCACATTTTAAAGTGTATTGTTCCTAACATTTCTTAAAATAATTGATTTAATAAAGTTTTAATCGAAGAAGATTCTTCTTTCGTCATGGATTTTATTTATTTATTTATTTTTTGAGACAGAGACTCAAGCTGTCACCCTGGATAGAGTGCAGTGGCATCACAGCTCACAGCAACCTCCAATTCCTGGTCTCAAAGGAGTCTCCTGCCTCTGCCTCCCAAGTAGCTGGGACCACAGGCGCCTGCCACAATGCCCGGCCATTTTTTGGTTGCAGCCATCATTGTTGTTTGGCGGGCCTGGGCTGGATTCGAACCTGCCAGCTCAGGTGTATGTGGCTGGTGCCTTAGCCCGTTGAGCCACAGGCGCCGAGCCTCCTCATGGATTTTTAAACTTTTATAATTCATTAAAAAGACTACATTTGAACTTTTTCATTCTTCTTATCCCTTTATCCACTAAATTCTATCAGTTCATTTCTCATATTTCTTAAATTTCCACACTTTTTTGGTTCCTGCTGCACAACCATTGTCCTGTGCTGACATTTTAAAGGACTTTCTTCCCTTCCTTCAATTCTTCCCCTTTTTAAATACTTTCTACATATGGCCACCAAATTAACTCATTAAACTGTTGACTGACTCCCTAAGTAAAATACTGAGGCTTCTTCAAGACTGAATTCCTTCCTTTGGTTTTTATGGCATCTTTTTTATTTTAAGGGCCTGTTTTACTAAAAGGGTGGATTTCTTCATTCAAATGAATAGTTTCCCTGAATTCCACTGGAAATTGCCATATTCATTCAAGAAAATAATTATAATAGTCAGGATAGGTTATTATGATACAGTCAAAAAGTGAAATAGGAAATAAACTTTAAAGTCTTAGTGGTATAGAAATTAAAGACTTAGTTTCACACGTTACTTCCCCAGAGGGCTTTGGTAGGATATCTACTGTTTTCACGGCATTCCAAGCTGAAAGAATGGACTCATATTTTGAGTTTTTCAATTCATAATACACTTCATTTGTCAGAACTAATTACATTGTTCCACCTACCCAAAAGAGTTCTATCATGTGTCATGAGGTGAGAATACTTAAGGAATTTGATTAAAACCTTTAAAAACACTATGCCACTTTTATTAATAAAGAATACAACTGACAAAAATTGTTCTCAGATTTTAGCTATGCATAATAATGACTACACAAATTGATTTAAAATCAAGAAGAGTAACAGGGAGGGAATTCTCCAAATTTTCTTCCCTTTAAAAGGTATGGTAGAATATTTTCCAGCTCCATCCATGTAAACATAAAAGAGGTAAAGTCTCCTTTTTCTTTTTTTTGAGACAGAGCCTCAAGTTGTCACCTTGGGTAAAGTGCTGTGGCATCATAGCTCACAGCAACCTCCAATTCCTGGGCTCAAGCGAGTCTCTTGCCTCAGCCTCCCAAGTAGCTGGGACTACAGGCACCCGCCACAATGCCTGGCCATTTTTTTGGTTGCAGCCGTCATTGTTGTTTGGCAGGCCCAGGCTGGATTTGAACCCGCCAGCTCAGGTGTACGTGGCTGGCGCCTTAGCCCATTGAGCCACAGGCACCAAGCCTAGCTTATCTTTTAGATATTTCCAAGAAATGGAAAAAGGAAGTAAATTTAGACTGGTTAATCTGACCATATCCAGCAACTCTGATGCTCTAGTAAAGGTTTTATAGAAAAGGAGATTAAAAGGCTGGGCTCAGTGGCTCATGCCTGTAATTCTAGCACTCTGGGAGGCGAAGGCAGGTGGATTGCTTGAGTTCACAGGTTCGAGAACAGCCTGAGCAAGAGCAAGACCCCATCTCTAAAAATAGCTGGGTGCTGTGACGGGCGCCTGTAGTTCCAGCTACTTAGGAGGCTGAGGCAAGAGAATCGTTTGAGCCCAAGGGTTTGAGGTTGCTGTTGAACTATGACACCACAGCACTCTACCAAGGGTGACAAACTGAGACTGCCTCAAAAAAAAAAAAAAAAAATCCAAAAAAATGAGATTAGACTTATTGAGAGAAAGGAACTTAACCATGACTCCCCACAACTACTTTTGAAAATCCTTTAAAGCCAGAAAGGTGCAATTTAAGCTAGAAAGATGTTCTTATTCCCAAATGTTTCCCATATTCAGTGACCAGGACTAGTGCCCTCAGCCTAGATGATGTCTTTAAAACATAAATATCCTAAGGAGAAGTAATATAAAAAGTCATTAACACTTTTCCATTACTGAAAAATCAGGAGATTTATTTTCTCCCAGAAAGAAAGAACTGAGTAGCCTACATTAAAGCATTAAGATGGATTGGGGGGCAGCTCCTGTGGCTCAGCGAGCAGGGCGCCGGCCCCATACACCGAAGGTGGCGGGTTCAAGCCCAGCCTCGGCCGAACTGCAAAACAAAAAAATAGCCGGGCGCTGTGGCGGGCGCCTGTAGTCCCAGCTACTAGGGAGGCTGAGGCAAGAGAATCGCTTAAGCCCAAGAGCTGGAGGTTGCTG